>JBBPJS010000091.1:5025-25148 GCA_038088835.1 Singerocomus rubriflavus
AGCTTGTTCTTTGTCCTTGGGCCAAGGACAAAGAACAAGCTGTTTTGCACCTGTATAGGATATATGGTCTACATCCGGTCATCCACGGTATGTCCTGTGTATTTTTGTACGACATGAATTATTCCCAATGACCACGATGTGCAGCATCTCTTCGACCACCAGCAACGCAAGAGACCAAGGAAACTAAAGGTCGCAAGTCAGCGCGGAAAACTCGCGCTCGACATCAAGACATGGACGATCCGGAGGATCTCAAACCGGGGAGCAGTGTCAGAGACGATGAGATTAGTGGAAGGCGGGCTAAAAGAAGGGCAGGAAAGGATAGGAGAGATGGTAGACATGATATTACTTAATATCGGCAATTTCCACTGGGTGGCTTGTTAAATTGTCTCGTCTGAATCTCTTTGTACTGCGAGGCGTTGGCTGGCACGTTTTTCTAATCTTTTATTACACAGGTCATCGTCCAGCGTTGTCGCGAAGTCTTGTCGTCTTTCGTCTTTCTTTGTACCGAGGTGATTGCGTCTGAAATCGTGTCCATGAGAATATACTAAATATATATACATTGGGCGTCTTTCAGGTGTATTTGTGTCGTCTTGCACATTTGCCGCATCTCTACCGCAGACCATATCGTTTACAGCCATGCCTGACTCGATGTTTGGTCCCCCTTCGCAACAGTTGCTTCCCTCCCTCCCACCGGCCAGTATTGCAACTAGCTCTGCAACCTCAAGTCCCCATGCTGCCCCTGTACAACCGGCCCCGGTCAGTTTCAAAGATTTTCGTTTCCACTCGATAGGAAAGCAGCCTGAGCTTCTCAGTCGCATTTCTGTTCCGCAGCCAGGTCATACTGGCTATCATTCGCCAACCCCATCTCCAACACCCACACCTGCCCCTGTTTTCACAAATGACACTGCTGTCCAACCCAAATCATCTTCAAGGCCAACCCTCTTGCAGCAGTTAGCTGGCAATGACACCAGTCGCCCATTGGACAAAGACTTAAATTGGCAAACATCGACAAATCGATCCAATCGTTCTTTGGCGTCGCGCATCCAGATGAATGATAATCCATCCAATGATATCAATGCTGCGCATCCTACGGCTTCCAGACCTCCATCACCTCCGCCCCGCGTTAACAGCATAAGACGCGTTGCTAGGGATGCCGGTCTCATTCTGCCCGAAGTGTCACCCCCGCCACCCAATTCCCCACCTCCTGTCTCTACCCCGTTAACTTCGGCTCCAGAGTCATTGAGTGTGCATAGCCCCTCAACCTCTACTCCACTCATAGACGCAACAACTTTCCAAGGGCCTGCCCCCCCAATGGTTGCCACGCAAAATGCTCCAAGTGGACCAACGGAACCCCTTCCGTCCTCTTCGGTCGGAGACGCAACGAGGCAAGACCTGCCGCTATCACCCACTGCGACAACTGCCGATCCTTTGGTGACCCGACGAGATCGTTTACAGGCCATCAGCGCCAATCTTGCCCATCTGGCTTCGCCGCTTCCACCATTATTACCGTCTGAGTTTTCATCCCCTTCTCCTTCCATGCCACGAGCGAATGACAATCTCGCCCAACATCAACCCAGCCAGCCACAACCTGACCCCGTCCCCACCTCACCTCACCTCCCCTATACAGCCAACCACTTGTCTGGCCTAGCAAGATTGAGCATTCATGACATCCCGGCAAACACGAATGAATCCTTTGTCCAGTCACCCACAGCTATCTCCTGGGATCATCAGACTCAGCGCAAGGCCGTCGTTGAAGCTGTCCGAAACCTCAATGCTGCTCTTGAAGCTGTTCATCGCGCTCAGATCGACAATGAGAATACGCTCGCTTTCCATGTACAAGCGTTCAAAGAACAGCGTGTGGCATTTGAGCAAACAAAACGGGCAGAAGAAGCTACGTTGCGCAAAGAGTTCCAAGAACTCCAGCAAAAGCGCAAGGAGCTGGATGCCAAAGAGGCATCGATGGCATCACTGGAGCAGGAAAATAGGGCTAGGGAGGTAGCAAGAAAGGCCATGCTCGCGAAACGGCAAGCGCAGGAAGAGGAGAAAAGAGCTGCTGAGCTGAAAAAAGTGCAGGAGGTTCAAGAACAAATTGCAGCTGCGATGGCTGAGCTCAAGGAAGTTGAGGCTTTGAAGGCAAAGAGTCAATTTGGGCAGTTGGCAATCGAGACTATACCGGACGACTTACCCACTGAGGCCCAGGAGGGCATGGATGAGGAGGAAATAACGGTTATCAAATCCCGTCATGATATTCTTTGCGCTATGAAGCACCTTCGCCGAATGTACTCAGACAAGGTACAAAAGTTGGATGAGTCTGGTCGCACTCTTCGCAAGTTGGAGGAAGAGAGGAAAGTAAAAGCGGTCGAAGCACAGCGCCGTCGAACTGCGGAGGAAGAGTGCTCACACGCACACGCCCAAGCAGAACAGGCTTGCCAGGCTTTGTACAAGAAACGGCGTCAGCTCGAAGCCGAGAGAAAACGTCAAGAAGTTGAGAACGAATGTGAGCAGGCACGACTTTTAGCTCAACGACAGGCCCATGCAGATACTCAAGCTCATGGGCCGGGGTCTATGGAAGTGACTATTGGTCAAACGATTGAGCACCGGGAGCATCCTGAAGAAGCTAGCACGTTGCAGAAACAGAACATTGCAGATGCGACAAGGATCCGCACAGCTCCTGAGGCGAATTCTCCCTCCCTAGAAATTCCTACCGCCACGAGTGTGGATGAGGATGGCAAGGCCCTTACACTGCACTACCCTGTCCCCTTATCCGATGTTCAAACAGATATGGGAAATTCGCAGAGTGCCACTTCGCAGTTGAAGCAGGTGAAGGATAGATCCATCTCGGGCGGTGTTATGCTTGCTGCCTCGACCTCGAATGCAAATGCAGCACACTTGCCACCCAAACCGCAAGTGAAATCACCATCACTTTCTACTTCGGCTTGTGTGGTAGACAACGCTCCAAATCTTGTAAGGGCACCCTCTGCCACTTCTTTACATGCGGAAGGTGGACACAGATTATCTTTCCCCGCCCAACTCGCATCAGAGTTCAATCGTGTCGTTGATGCAGATATGCCCTCGACTCCGGATCGCAAATCTGCCTTTCCACGAACTCCAAAATCACAAACCCTTTTGGATACTGCCATTGGAAGAGGCGAGGAGTTCATTATTGGACCACTCACTCGCGTTTCACCTGCGCAGCAAAATATAAATCTTCGGCATTTGAAGCGACACCGTAATCACATTGAAGAAAACGATAGCGGCGATCGCAGTGTACGGACCAGCATGAAAATTGAGGAAACCAACTCCGTCTCTCTTCAGAGAGAATGTGATGAACCATCTCGAGAACGTGTGCAAACCTCGTTTTCGACACATTTTCCAGCAACCCTCCCCCCTCGCCCTCCTGTAATACCTCCACCTCGTCCGCGGAAACGTCATGCAGTGCCTGCGACTCAGACAAATTCGTTTGGTTCTTACCCACCTGAGAATAATAAATTATCCTCAACAGAGGAAATAGAGACTACCATCGACGAAGTGCGCCGAAAAGCGCCCTACCGAGGGAGTCCGAGCTATCAGGCAATAGATGCCACCGTTAAGCTACCAGCTCCTGCGGAGACCGCGAGCTCCCTTCTTCTAGGTCCGTTGCACGCGGAGCCACAGTCTACTGAGTCCCGCATCAATGCAGGCGAGAGATTCACCCAGGACCGATCTGAAAACTACGATACAACTTCTTCCGAATCTGTTAGTGCTACCCTGTCCCATGAATTGGACGGGGAAGATCGATTCAGGAGTAACAGAAGATTCACCGATGAACATCGCAAGGCACGCAAAGGAAACAGTGCTCGCCGTCTGTCGGATTATTATTCACCCTTACTAGTTACATCTCGGCCTGCTGTGACTCCGCCAACTCAGTCCTACCGCCCAGTCGATTCCTGGCGCCCCCAGCATTCTTCCGATGCATCCTGGGCTGAACCAATGCGCATCACCTCACCAACTACGGGCAAAAAACGACCTTTTGAACTTGATGATGATGACCACGGTCATCGAGCTTGCAGACAGCGAGGTGATGTTTGGATTGCCCCAGATCATGATCATGACCGGGTAGATTCTTATCGCTCGCACTGGGACGAACATCGTGAGGTTGAACCCGATGAACGACGTCCTGCATATCGTGTTCCCGCATCTCCCTCCGATCGTGTTCGGCCTTATCCTTCAGATATACCGAGGGCGAACCATGACAATAGGGCCCATATTCCTTTATTCTCCGAAGAACTGAAGACTCTGGCCCCTCGCCGAGAACAATCCTACGTAAGATTGGAGAATGACGACACCCACCAACGGCATCACCCATCCACCTCCGGTTACAACACAGCAGTAAATCTACATCGTACAGACGATGCCAGGTTGGATCAGGTCTACGTGCCGACGGCTGAGATGGACGTTCAACCCGACCCTTCTCTTTTGGCACGGATGAGCAACACACAGCGTTTTCCGGTGAGTGCCTTGACACTGTAGGATTTCATTAGCTAATGTGTGGACTGTAGCCTTCAACGCATTCGCGTGGACGAAATAGAGGTGATCTGAACAGGGGAAAAAGCGACGCTGGAAGAGGACGTGGACGCGGTGCTGTACGCGGTGGCCCCGCGCTGATTGAGAGACTGACGTCTGGTCCGAGTCTGGAGAATCGACTGACATGACTGACATGTTCACGGTGCATCCAGTAGCGTCTCGATGTTTTTCGACGCTATATTTTTTGTCCGCATGACGACTGCCTTGTTCTATCTTTTTGTTGCTTCATGTACACAATGCGAATTGGCTCTGTTGCCTCTGCTTTACGTAAGTGCCCAAGGGAGAGAATCAGCACCGTCTTTGCTCAGTCTTCACATTATCGTCTTCAGTTTCAAGCTTTGTTGCTACCCATGAGTTGGACAGGGTATGCAGATACCTTCGTCTGCTCGGCAGTCTGAACTCACGCTTTCTCCCAGTTTCAAGAAGTCCTTAAACAGGGCAGGTGTAACGGTGCGCAGTCTCGAGTCTCGAGTTCATGACGGCCTGCGGACCAACTGCTTCCACCACAAAGGTATTGCAAAAGACCGGTCAGATAGAGCGTACTGTAGATCGTGAGTTCGCGGACGAAGAATCCAAATACCACGCGTGAGTCTGCATTTACGGCTGGACCCACCTCCGTAACCCCCTTCCCCTTTGTCCCAGGTTTGAGAAGGAATGCCAAGCACTACAGAAGGACAGCAAGACGTACGGAGATGCTATGCGAGGTGAGTTCGATTTATGGCTAGGGCAACTTGCACGTCGAACCTGCCTATCGTAAGTCTGACACTCGCGCGCGCTAGCCATGACGTCCGCTCAGGCCCGGTTGGCGGACACGATCGCAACTTTCTATGGCGCATCGGATCGGATGTCTGATGGTGCAGTAGTAGGCCATGCGTTCAAGAGTGCCGTCGAGGATCTCGACACCAGTGTCCAGAGAGAAATGGTGCGTGTCGACTTTTACTCCTTTTTTTTTTAATTTCGAGATCTAGCTGCTGTTCGGGATCGATGACACGGTCTTCTTCATCTTTATTTTGTAGGACGCACCCTACCGTACGTGCATCATGGAGCCGCTCGGCAAGATGAACGCGTACTTTCCTGTTATTAATGAGCACATATCGAAGCGAAACAAGAAAGTACGTCTCCCTAGCTGTCCGTATGATATCCTCTGTTGCCAACGTGGATGTCCAAGTTGCTCGATTACGACTCAGCAAGGAGCAAATTACGCAAGATAATAGATAAACCAAGCGAGGATCCAACTAAGCTACCCAGGGTCTGTTTTTCGTCACCACCGTATATCATCTTTGTCTCATTGTCCGAATCATCGTTCTCCCGGCAAAAAGGCACAACAAGAGCACGATGATGCCAAAGAGGTCTTTGAACTGCTCAACGACCAACTCATATCAGAGCTACCGCAGTTACTTGATCTCCGCGTGCCGTATTTCGACCCCAGTTTCGAAGCCATGATACGCATGCAGTGCAAGTTCGCAGAAGATGGCTATGAAAAGATGAGTTCGGTGCAGAGGTGGGTTTTTATTTTTATTTTCGCCTGGAATGACCTATGTCGCTCATCACGTCCACTTATCTCCAGATATTTTGCGGAGAATGTCAGAGATGACTATGCTGCTGGCCAGCTGGACGCCCAGGTATGGACTTTGCTCGCTTATAAAATGGACTAGCTTGCTGAGAGACGATCGCAGGTGGAGGGCGTCCTCCAAGAAATGAAAGGGTTATCTATCTGTGGGGCCAACTAGCATTGTACTGGCGTGGTCGGTGGAGATGATCAATAATCTTGTGATGTGTTACTTTCTGCTTGCACCTGCACGCAGAAACCTTTGGGAAGCACACGACAGTATTGGTTACACGACAGCCGCTTTGGCGGGGACCTGGTACTACACCAAATGCATCGAAAACGAATATTGAGGCCAAGGAAGGTACAATCACAATATAAAAAATGCAAGAAAGCCGTAGAATATGACACGGAGGGAAATATGTAGCATAGATGTACTCAAATCTCAATCCTACCGATGCAGGGGACATGAAGCGACGCGACTCTTTAGATGTGAATGGTTCCAAAAAATGGGAGGGCATTAAATAAACGGGAAGGACGCGCAGGTCAAATCAGCGATCGTTAACACAAATTAAATAGAGATGCCCAAAAGGCGAATAAATAAATAACCTACTATGCTACATGAATGATGAGACGAGTGCTTGTTAGCGAGACCGCAACGAGCTTCATATAGGGCCAAAACTTGTGATTGCAAGGCAGCCGAGCCAGATCATCTCAACGGCGGCCTTGCCAACCGGCGTGAGCATCGCCTTACCTTCACGCTCGTCCTCCTCGTCCTCGGCAAGATCCTCAATGGGAGACTCTTCCCGTGTGCAAAGTCCTAGCTTGAGAAGGCCATGCTCAAGAAAGTCGAATCCACGCTCCCGACCGTGACATTGACAGACGACAGTATCTGCCATTTGGGTGTCCCAAAGAGGGGCAGAAGCTGGATAACTGATTGCTTCCCACTCGGGACCGTTGATAGCTAGGCCATTACTTGGAATGCGAACGCCACTCAATCGTAATTCATCATATGTGATCACGCGAGCGACGACGCGGAATGCAGCAAGATATACGGCCTTGGCATCTGGTTCGAGGCCACTGTCTGACGAGTAAGACTGTTTCGCCTTTTTCTTCTCGGTTTTTTTATCTTTCGGAGCTGAATCTCCAAACGGAACATAGTAGACGAGCAGGTACTGTCGGTTCTGTGGTATCGTGACAAATGACGCGGCACTGCTGGTTTCAGCGCGGACCGTTGCTGTGTCAGTTTCGCCAGGCCAAAGGGGCAGGAGCATGTAAAGACAATCGTCGGGAATCTGATCGAGGATACCTTGACTAGACTTCCGTTTCGGAGCCGCCCTTGATGGCTTATAAGGATTCGTGTGGAGCAGACCCACGTCTCTAAAAGAGGCGTTTAGATCACTCAGAACACGATCGTGCTCCTCTTGTTGGTCCCGACCAGCAGTGACCAACCATGGAGGATGGAACGCTCTAGGTTGGGTGTTGGATAAAGGATGATCGTCTGTTCTCGAGCTGCCACGCAGAACTCGGAAGATACGCTCCGCAAACGTCGAGCCCGGTTCAGTGTTTGCACGACCATTGGCTTTCGCACGCAAGTTCTCGATATCATTAGGATCTAATGCGCTGAAGGCCTCTGCATGAGTAGTGCGAACAGGCAAGTGGTCGTCCGAATCAAGTGAGTCACGGTGGTCACGGTGGTGTCGAGTGGGTGGAATCGAAGAAGTTTCGCTTTCAGTAAGTTTGGTAGAATTGTTAACTGACAAGGGGGGTGATGACATTGGAGACGCTGGACAACTAGTTGGATCGCGCCCGTAAGCAGTCGTCGCAGACGATACGCTAGGCGAGAACTGAATCTTCATCATAGGCCGTTCCAAGGCAGAAACCACATGTTGAACCGCGCTGATGGTAACGCTCCCCGCACTACTCGTAGCCGTGCTCGATTCCGTGCTCTCCGTCGGGTTCGTGCGATAATGTCTCTTGTCACTCTTGTCTTTACCCTTGCCCTTACTTGAAGCCTTGTTCTTGCCTTTCCCTCTGTCTTCCTTGTCCTGCCTTCGTCTCCTTTCCTTGTCGCGGGGATCTCGCTCACGGAACGAAAGACTCTGAGTGCCCCGGCGATACCCCTTATCTTTTTCCTTGTCCCTTGCACCTCGCAACTCGTTGTCGAACAACCCATGGTCAATGAGCTGCCTTGTTGTTTTCGTGCTGGTATACTGCTCCTGCACCCTCTTTGGTGCCAACATGATTCCAAGCCGCGTATTTATATGTGTCTGAGCGTTGGAGGGACCAGCTCCGGCCCCTCCTGCCTGACGACCAGAAAAAAGGCCATGAGAACGGAAAATAGAAAACGCGACAGCTCGAGAGTGCCTGTGGATGATGCTATGGGGTCCAGTAAGGGTGTTGGTCATGAGGAAAGGGTCCGGAATGTGGCGAATATGTATTCGCTGTTGTCCGCCCTTGGTAGAATCAGTAGAGGGTGCTGTTTGTGCACATCAAAACAAAATCCAGAGGGTAATTAATAATTAACTCGGAAAGTGAAAGGAAAGGTGTCGTGGAAAAACGTACGTTTAACCACCAGTCTGTCAACCTTGAAACGGCCGACATGCCCACATCGCCACATTTCCTGCACTCGTGAAGGGATTTCTCTCACTACCCTGTCAGTCCGATGCTGATGTGCTTGCTGCCTTCGGCGCGTGGAACTGGACCCATCTGCCTTTTCCTGCTGGAACGACCAGTAATACCGAAGAGCATCGAACGCCCGATCGTGTTTCCGAAGGTGCTTCATGAAGGAGTCTTCGATAGGGAGCGTACTCGAGCTACCAGGACCGAGGGCAATCGCGGACAGGTGTGGGGAGGACCTGCGGGGACCCGAAGTGCTCTGGACGAACGACAGGCGAGAATTAAAGGAGCGTATACTACCCTCGGAGCGCTTTGAAAGGATGTACTGGATATCGATACCATCAAAAACACTGGCTTCGGGCTGTTGTTGCTGTTGCTGCTGTTTTGCTTGTAATTGAGCCTCTAGGGAAAGCCAGTCGGCGCGAGAAAGAGGTTCGGATTTTGGGAGAATGATTGTTAGATCTTCTCCACTATGAGACGAACGATGCGCACTCGCAGCATCCCAGCTTCGACTGGGACGGCGTATGGTAAGTATGCTGCCCTCCCGACTGCGAGTGCTGTGAGCATCGGTGGCTTGAACAGCGCCGGGAATTGCCATGGGCAGGCTGCCCCGCCTTCCATCAAGCATGGAAGATCGAGTGCTAGAAGGACCGGGGTCTACAAGATCAACATCTTCGTCGATATCGACCAGGTGATCTCTGGCGAAAGTGACTGGAGACGAATTGCCGTCGTAATAGTCAATTTCGATTTCATCATCACTACTGAACTGTTCTGAGGTGCGCATGCTGGCACGAGAGCTTGAGCGCGAAGTGGTGACGGACACAGAAGAAGATGATGGTGTTGGCCCATCTCGAGATGATGCTGCACTAATCCCATGCACACGCGAAGCAGGACCGAAAGTGTGCTGTGAGGCGTTGTCGGGCATGACCTTGCCACGCTGGGAACTGAAAAAGGCAGCCGGGATTGGATCTGTGGATGGGGTGGGATCTTCGCTTCTCTCGCTATCCGACCCGGAAACGGCGCAGGAACTGGAACCAGAGGAGTCTACGACGATGGAATATGACGAGTCCCCCGTGGCAGAGCGGCGACGTGACTGGGAGGAGGTGACAAAAAGAGATGAAGCTGGGCGTCCCGCACCCTGCGAGGGATGACTGCTGACACTATGGAACGGTGAGGACGCGGGCTGGGCGGAGACGGATGGACGAGGGGTGCGATTAGCGCTCAAGTGATGGGGAATTGGTGTGAGTGGACTGATCGAGTCGGTTGGCCCAAGGACGGCGTCGTAAGAGGAGAGAGAGGCGGAACGAGAGGGAGGGCGTGGGTCGCCAAAGACGTAGTTGGCGAGACCGGAGTACATGTCGAGATGGGCGGGATCGCTGAGAGAGCTGCTGGGGAGATGAGGATGGGCGAATCGAGTGTGAACAGACATACGAATGATGTGGGGGAGCACTCGGACGAGCAAGCTCATCGGAGAGGACGCGGGGGTCGACGATGTGTTGTGCGAGATGGGACATGGCGATGGAGAAAAAGATATGGACAAGGACAAGGGAATTAAAAGGCGATGTAGTGAAACACACAACACACACGAAATGAACAGACAAGAAAGAAAAGAAAACAAACGGGTACGGAACACTCAAAGGACCAACCAGCGCAAACGCTCCGACAACGCCTCTCTTGTATTTTATTTTTTATTTTATTTTGCACCCCCTGGTTTATACTTATTTTTAATCAATCTCCCACGTGATATCAGTGGCATGTGATCACTTGTCCAAGAATGGAAGGCAGATCCCGCCTATCCTTGTCCAGCGAATCCCGGTCTTTCCTTTTTTCCTCCTCCGCTGGGCCATGCTTGTGCCATGCTCCGTGCACGTGTATCCACGTGTCCTTCCCGTTCCCACCCCCCCCTCTTGGCCCCCTTCCCTCCTTTAAATGCAGGCCGCTTCTTGGAGTGCGTTATAGCCGCTGTCTGTCAATATGCCACATGGACGTGTGGGACTTACTTGGCACACCACCCAGTTCTTACATGGCGACCCGACCCCTCATTTCATGAATACATACCTTGTTCTGTGTCTCAGTCGAGTCTATCAACAGCTCATCTCCACGTCCCATTGACTGCAGCTAACACGGAAATGAATCAAGCGTGCACGAGTGCGGAGATAGTTGCCAGGACTGTTCAACCCTGCACCCATTTAGTGATGGCAGCTGAACGGGGTGGGTCAAGTTAACCATGTCACCGGAAACGCCCGGCTTGATCGGTTTTTCCAAAAATCGTTTAATCTCTGTCCGGCGCCAATCTGATCAATGGCCTGATGGCGTAGTTGGTTATCGCATCTGTCTAACACACAGAAGGTCTCCTGTTCGAGCCAGGATCAGGCCAGATTTTTTTTTCTACTTCGGGCAGTCCTTGTCGTGGTAGAGCAATCATCTGATCAGCTCACAGTACATGACGAGCTATATCTACCAGCTGCCAACTACTGGTACAGTCTCTTTCTCCGACTTTACCATCGACGCGACAGAGGGGCATGTATACACGTCGCGGATCGCTGAAGCAACTCAGGCAAGGGCGAACGTGAGGAGTGTGCTGAAACAGTCCCGGCGCACCGACAGCGAGGACAGAGATTATCTGCGCATCATCAAGGTGCGTCTCGCCAATACCTGGCATCTCATCCCCGCGCGTACAATTGGTCCAACAGGCCCTCGATGACTACGTCCCACACTTGCGCGGGATCATCGCGTGTGTCCAGTCCGGCGAGCTACAACTCAAGTACCAGCCTGGTAAGCATGAACCCGTCCACTGCTGTGAAATAGGCAACGAACGATTGTTTCGCTCCCTATCCACTGATTCTTTCCGCACAGCGTTCTCTTGGCGAACAACCCTTTCTGCCACATTATTTAATACCTCCCCGCGGCTACGTCTACCGTCCCTGCAGGCCGACCTTGCAAGCACCCTCCTCACGTACGCAATGGCCCTCTCAAACTTCTCTCACTCCGTCATCACCTCACTCGGTACATACGAGTACGAACAAACAATAAGCGAAAAAGAGAGGAAGGAGAAAGACGAGAGACTCAATTTCGGAGTGACACTCCTCTGTAGGGCGAGTGGTGTATTTTCAGCGATCAGCGAGGTTGTTTTAGGCGAGTTGGACAGGGTTACGACTACTGCTAGAGACTGGACGAAGCCGCCAGATTTATGGAAAGAAGTTAATGCGGCACTGGCAAAGTCGGCCACTCCACACATTCGTTGCCGGCCCATCGCTGATAGCTTTAAATTGTGTACGACAGGATGGCACTTGCAGATGCACAGTCGCTCGCCATTCGCAAACTCCTCTCCAAGGCAGCATTTGAAAGCACACTCTCTCCAGGCCCTCCTCTCCCAAAGTCACACCCCTCCACGGTACTCATAGCGAAGCTCCATCTTGACTGTGCTGCGCTCTATTCATCCGCACGGACATTAGCCATGGCGCCCTCAAAATCCAGCCTGACGTCGGGACTCAAAGCTAGCTTTGGGTCTGTGTCCAGGCCACAAAGCAACGGCGGGGGAAGTTCAGGAGAGGTGTCTGTAGACTTGTTGAAGTATCTTGATAAAGAAAGTAAGTTCCAAGCTGCGATCGCACACAAGTGGTTGGGGGTGGATGCAGGCGAGACCACAAGGCCTGGTAAAGGAGGGGAAGCAGTGGGCTTTCTGAAGTGGGCTTTGCAGGAGATCGAAGATCTTCACACCCCACGGTTTTCAAAAGGGCTGGGAATCGGACGGGACGGGGCCAAGGAGAGTAATCAAGATGGCAGACGGCAAGATAGGAAAGCCAAGACCGAGAAGGAATTGAAGTCCGTGAAAGTTTTTCTTGAGCATTACCGAAGAATCAATGACTCCGTGGGTCGTGTTTCTCGGTATTGACGAGATTAGCTTTTACTCATCTACTGATTCTCCTCTCGGGCGTTACTGCGACCACATGCACAGTTAACGTTTGACCCGGTACCAAAACAATCGGAGCTACAAGCGTTGATACCCGAGGGAAGGATGGCAGTCACAGCAAAAGCATACGTGTTTCCTGATCCAGCATTCGGACCTGGGTCGAAAGACTACCAGATGCAAGCACAAACACAAAATACAATCCAAGGGTACGAAACGTTGAATGTGGAGGCGTTGCAAATCGACGGTCAGGTGAACGAAAGCAGATATGACATTGTTCGTGATGATAGCAGTGACGATAACAGCAATATGGAAAGAACATCCGTCGCGACGCGTACATATGCTGGGGCTGGATCATATTTCTAGTTCCCTCGGTTTAGGTATTGATTGATGTTCTTTGTAGCACAGAAGTAACGATCTGTCAGTTACATTTCGGCTTGCTCGCTTGAGTCTATTCGTAAGGAGGGAGACCCCACTCCTCGGGCTTAAACTCTTCTATGGATCGTAGCGTTTGATCCGGCATGTGCACTCCTGAATAATCCATAGACAGTAGGTTTGGGTCGGGAACCCATATCACTGGGGCTTGAATCAGCACATCTCTTCTCGTTCCTCCAAAAATGCGAAGAAAGTCTTACCGGACATTCCGGCTCTCTTTCCAGCTTCGACCCCCGGAATCGCATCCTCAAGTACTAGGCCCTTGCCTCTTTCTAATGCATGTTCGGAACTAACGTCCTCTTCTCCATCCCCGACGTCCTTCCCTAGCTTTTCTCGAGCAGCGAAAAGGAAGATATACGGTTCGGGCTTCCCTGTGGTCTTGCCAGCGACATCATCCCCACAAACGACTAATTCCTGCCTACCCTCTGCGCCGCACCCGAAATACCTAAAGATCTCCTCGTGCAGATTAGCTGATTTGAGTAAAAAGTTACGCCGCTTCGATGAGGTGGCAACTACGATTGGGACCTCATGCTTTGCAAGATGCGCAATAAGTTTGGTGACACCAGGGAGTGGGCGAACGGTTGGCCAAAGCAGGTCTTGTTTGATTGTGCGCTGTGCAAGGTATTCCTCTTCGGTGAGCGCAATATCTGGGAAGAAAGAGAGGAGATGAGCGGCTGCTTCTTGTTCGACTTTAGCCAAAAAAAAGTTTAGTTGGACCGTTGATTAGACTCGGGAGACAACATACCTTTACCCATAAGCCCCGCTTTTATCTCCCAAGTCATCTGCACCCCGTGAGGTGCAAGGATATCATCTATCTGTGTGATTAATCACGCGCAAACGCAAGGGAATAACCTTTAGACGTTGCGTACTAGTTACTTGGGTATACACAGATTCGGTGTCGATCAGCAGTCCTGTTCAGGGATCATTTGCTGTAAAGAGGGGCGAAGGGAAGGGTAGTCTGATCAAGTACCATCCATATCAAATATCACATATTCGATTCGAGGGCATATCGGCGAGTCGAATGGCATGTTGGGTCAGAGCAAGGAACTTGTGACTGGTGGCAAGTGTGAAGCAATGGACTCATGAATCGGCACAACTAGTAGTACGCATTTGGAAGTGACCTCTCAGTGAGAGGATGATACAGCCACTATCCCAGTGCTGGGTAGAGTTCACAAACACTCTTTCCCAGTCTCTTCTCCTGCTTTCATGGCGGCAAGACGAAGAGCGTGCCAGCGGTCCGGCGAACGGTCACTGACTGAAGGTTGGTCAAATCCAGTTATGTTGTTCTGTCGCTTCCCATGACTACGATAGGTTACCTTTGTGGATTTCGCTTTACTTGAACCTGTTCCATTCGTCCACACGTCTCAGTGCACCTGCCCTGCAAGCATCATGAAACGCGCCATTTACCTCAACTCCAACAAAAAAGTTGTTTGCGTGCTCATTTGATCTAATCCCGTCTATTCTCCGTCCCTTTATTTAAAAGCCACGATGCTGGTCGAATCTTCGTTACTCTCTCGCTCTTCCCTGGTTGGTGTACTTCTTAACATTTGCAAGAGGGATGGTCTTGTCTCCTCTATTCGTGGGTTTAGCATTGGGTTTAGCATTGACATCATCTGGCCGCCGCGTCGACCGCAACCTCTATTTTCCGAGACAAGAGACGGATGGACTACAAAATAACGTGGGCCATGTTTTGTAATGTTCTCGTCGCATGAAAGATGACTTCAGGGTATTGTCCGACGTATTCTAGGTGACATGGGATGAGTACTCCATTATGATCAACGGGGAACGTACGTTCCTCTTCAGTGGAGAAATGCATCCTTACAGGTACTGTACACCGTATTCATGTCTGTGTGGTGTGTACAACGTTCACATTAGACTCCCAGGATGCCCGTACAATCACTTTACCTGGATTTATTCCAGAAAATCAAGTCTATGGGCTTTAACACAGTCTCGTTCTATGTGTTCTGGGGTATCCTGGAGCCTAAGCGGGGCGAAATTTCTTTCGAAGGTTTCAGGGATCTGCAGCCTTGGTTCGATGCCGCAAAACAGGCTGGTGTCTACCTCATGGCTAGACCTGGTGAGCCTAACTACCGGTCAATGCTGTTGCTTGCTAGTATCTAACATACTCTGAACAAAGGTCCATACATCAATGCAGAAACTACAGCCGGTGGCTTCCCGGGCTGGGGCACGTACACGCCAGGTTTATGGAGGACCTCGAACGCGACCTACTTCGAGGCATGGCAAAATTACGTTTCAACCATTGGAAATATCCTTGCCGAAAACCAGATCACGAACGGCGGTCCTGTTATCCTGGTTCAGGTATTTCTTCCATTTCATCGTAAGGCTACTTGACCTGATTTCATTCCGAATAGTCTGAGAATGAATACACTGGCTTCGCTCCCGGTTATTCGGAGGATTTCGTGTATGAAGCTGAATTGTTGACTGCTTGGGTACGCGTTAGTTGGCTTGTCCGAAACCTCGTGGCTTAGGTATATTCTAGCGAGACGCTGGTATCGATGTACCTATCACGTTCAACGACGCGTCTCCTTCTGGCCACTACTTGGGCGTCAGCATCTGGGGTGTGTTATGTCTGAAATCGTGGTACTTTATCTTATTTTCACCGTGTTTAGGTTACGACTCTTATCCAAATGGTTTTGATTGTTCTAACCCATATACATGGTCCCCAAACGGTGTCCCAGAGTGTGTCATTCTTTGTATTAGAATGTCGCGTAATACTCAGGCTTCCACTATTGTAGGTGGTTTTGGAGTGCACACATGAGGTACAATCCAACAGAGCCTAACAATGTATATGAGTTCCAAGGTGGTGCTTTCGATGGATGGTACGTTGTTTCTGGCATCGTGTGAAGCGCATTAATGTTCCTCACTCGTCACCTCAGGGGTGGTTCTGGCTACAACACTTGCGCAATACTTACTAGTCCTGATTTCGAGCGAGGTGAGTCGCAATACCGTTCCGAACGTTAGGGTGCATTCAGCATATATTCCAGTCTTCTACAAAAACGAGCTATCTATGTCCACTACGTATCTCAACCTGTATATGATCTATGGTGGCACGAATTGGGGTGGTATCGCCCACCCTGGGGTGTATACATCTTATGATTACGTACATATTTTGAAGCTGACCTTATACTTCATTATTAATCTACATTCTAGGGTTCTGCAATCGCTGAAGACCGTACACTCCGCGAGAAATACTACGAACTCAAGTTACAAGCCAACTTCCTCCGCATCAGCCCAGCCTATTTCACGACGCGTCCGATGAATCTAAACTCCAATAAGGGGGCGTTCACAGGCAATACAGCCCTGGTAACGACTCAAGTATTAGATGCTGTCGGTAATGTGACGGGATTCTATGTCATCAGGTGGGTACCGCCACCACCTGTTCTTTCCTTCAGTCTCTTGTGTGGTGGCCACACACTTACTCCTTGTAAACGTAAGGCAATACGACGCATCCTCGAACACGATGGAAATGTATACGTTAACATTGCCGACGAGCACTGGCGAACTGACCATTCCTCAGCTGGGTGGGCAACTCTCACTCGATGGAAGAGATTCAAAGATCCACGTTGTCGACTACACTGCGGGATCTTGCCATTTGCTGTATTCTACTGGAGAAATCATGACGTGGTACGTACCCTCTTGTTTAGTTCTGCACTTGCAGAAACTGCGCGATTAGGGCGACCATCGATGGACGAGATGTCATTATCGTCTACGGGAACTCTGAGGAGCTCCACGAAACGGCATTCAAGTTCAATTCTACGGGCATCCCCAGTGTCAATGTCGTTTCAGGAATGCAATCCCTCAAGACCTCAACTATCGATTCAACGAGCCTCGTTATACAATACGTGACATCGGGACAAACAGTCGTGGAAGTCGGGTCCGATATCTTGTTATATATCTTGGGTGAGGGTTGTATTTATTGAAAGACGTAGGCTGGTTTTAACTGTTGTTAGACCGTGCCAACGCCTATGACTTCTGGGTGATGTACCCACCGTCTGCTGGTTCCTTCGCGAACTATAGCACTGGGAACCCGATCCTCGTAAGAGGCGGGTACCTTATCCGCTCTGTACAGATTTCTGGCAGTACGCTCGAGATTACAGGGGACCTGAACACCACTACATCTTTCGAGATCATCGCTCCCGCGGCGTCCTCGGGGCATGTGACCTTCAACGGCGAACCATTGATGCTGGCAACTACCAACTACGGTACTTTAACTTCGTCGAAGAGTGTCTCACTACCCTCCATTCAGCTTCCAGATCTCGAAAGCTTGACGTGGGCGAGTGTTTATCATTCTCCTTCCCTTTGCTCGACTTTGGCTAAAGAGTCTTAAAGAAAACTGCCGACTCACTCCCAGAAATTAATCCAAACTATGTCGACACGTTGTGGACGACGGCCGACCACACCACCACCGTCAACCCCACTCAACCTAGCACACCCGTTGTTCTCTACGCTGGTGATTATGGATATCACACTGGCAACATCCTCTGGCGCGGACATTTCACATCTACCGGCTCCGAAATTGGGTTCACACTCAACGTACAAGGTGGATATGCATTTGGCTACTCTGTGTGGCTCGATTGGACGTTCTTGGGTTCCTGGGTTGGAGATGCTGTTCATGCCAACTATAAGAGCACGTTCGAGTTTCCCGGGACTGAAGGGCTTGTGAGCGGTAGTCAATATGTCATTACGATATTACAGGATCATATGGGCTACGAAGAGGACTGGACAGCCGCGAGCGATGACTTCAAAGCTCCGAGGGGAATTCTGAGTTACTCGTTCATTGGCGGTTCGGACACGGAGATTAACCCCTGGAAAGTGGCAGGAAACTTTGGGGGAGAAAACGTGTGTCCATTTTTTGCTGCCGTCCTGACCGATTGAGTGACCCGAGGCTCACTTGTGTCGTCTAATAGTACGTTGATATAACACGTGGTCCCCTCAACGAGGGCGGGTTGTTTGCAGAACGGATGGGTAAGTTTTTTTTCCCCTTCTTTGTGGATTACCTCGGACCGATGGAATACGCCAGGATGGCACCTGCCCGCATTCCCTGATGAGAGCTGGCAAGAGGGTTCGCCTACCACCGGAATCACTCAAGCTGGCGTCAACTTCTACAGGTCTGGTTTTACGTATGTGATGATCTGGCTACTGGGGTCTGATGGACGCATACACAGGGCAACATTCACGCTGGATGTCCCCGCCGGTGTTGACTGCCCGATGGCACTTGTCGTCTCGAATGTGACGATGAACCCTTATTTCCGTTCTCAGGTGCACACCTATCCTACTAATGTGTCGTGATGACACGTCCTTAGCTCATCCTCCTTCCCTACCTTAGTTCTATGTCAACGGATACCAGTTCGGCAAGTATGGCGCGTACCATTTTTCCGTATTGTTGATGTCGATCCTGACGACACACGTACTAGTCAACAGCATTGGTCCTCAGGTCTCCTTCCCAGTCCGTGCGTGTCCAGTATCTTCTTGAACTCTTGTTCTGAACTCACGTTTGCACTAATGCAGCGCAAGGTATCCTTAATTACAATGGTCCCAACACACTCGCAATTTCCCTCTGGGCGCATGGCGCAGATGGTGCGAAACTTGGTTCGCTTGCGCTGCAGACGACAGCCTTGGTGGAGACTGGCATGGCGCCGGTTGTGAATCAACCTATGCCAGGTTGGACGCCGAGATCGGCGACATGAGACTCGGGTATAGTAATTAGTAGCGTGCGCAGATATGATACAACCAGTGCATTGGACAGAGCACGAGTGGAGGTTGATAGAATGAATCGGAGTGATTGCAGTATACTATTGGCGCCGTCAAAGGGGGACCATGACATGACTCACGACAGGAGAAAAGCTTACAATAGGACTGCTACTTTATCGATTTGAGCTCGAACCTGCCTACCGCTACACAGCAGTCACCAGTGCATTCGGAAGCTCAGAGAGTTCGACGGTCAGTCGCACATGACGCCACTGGCATTGAAGGTATACGGTGCGACTATAACATCCTAATGCATAATACCTGATAATGCATAGCCAGATGTTGGGATGAACACGCTCTTCATCACTAAATTCTAATGTGATAATACATAATGTCATGGTGCATAATGAAAGAGGGTGACCATTGTCAATCAACAGTACTTATGCATTATGAGATACTCTACTGTATACTGAGGACTGACTGCAATGAGTACAGTGAACATCCAGCCATACGTATACTGTCGTCAGAACATCACGGAGTACATAATGGCATTTCTACGCTCGGCGGAAATCATATCGATGACCCGTAGCTTGTGCTCTGCCAACAAGCAAGACAACACGATCACATCTCTCGCTTCATCCATTTCGGGTTTAATAACGAGATATGCAGCGTGTGCGATATAGTCCCCATGCACCGTACAGCTGCTTGAAAACATTGCCACAACGTCGTCGGGATGACTCGATTCGTGCAACTGCACAACGTGTTGGCTGAGTCATTGGCACAAAAACCGTAAACGAACCACGAGTTGTCCTGAAGAATCCTTTCTCCACTCAAATTGTATACCACACGCGTGGAATGTGAGAGGTCTGTCGACGTCTCGATTCAATGTCCAGCTTGTTGTACAGACTACCACTTACAAAGTCGAAAATAACGGTGCTTTGAGCCAGTTACCAATTTTCATTGGTCTCAAGCCTGGAAACATAATTTGATCTCGTCGGAACATTCTGCGCGAGATAGTCGCGATTAATAGATCTCCGGCGTAGACGGCAGTTGTGTTGTCACGTGTTTCAACGAAGTAACTGGGTCGGTAGTTGCCGCAAATACGCAAAGTTGTGTTCATCGTGTCATCTTTGTCGAATATGAGAATAATATTTTCTCCTGGGGAAGCGAGGCGAGGAGTGTCGACCAGCGTGACTTGGGAATCTGAAGGGTGGTTCATGGGGCAATCCGGCCCACAACGATGATCTTATACGTAGCTGCTATTGCTACCGGTTTGAAGTAATTTCACTGAAACATGTCGGTGACAAAATGAATGTTACAAAGCGGAACACCATTAAGGGA
>JBBPJS010000092.1:0-25145 GCA_038088835.1 Singerocomus rubriflavus
CACTTGCTAACACAAAGTACAAGGCATGATGGTGATGTCATAACATTATCCGACATTATGGTTTAGCTCTGTACCAAGATCTCTGGTTGTCTGCCAGGTTGGTTGGATTGTTTGGCAGAGTAGCATAACTCTTCAGTTCCACAACACCATTTGATATAAAGCCTGAATCCCCCAAGAACTCCACAATGAGTATAAACTAGGTAAACCCCATGTTGACCCCACTAATGGTCAAACCCCAGTGCAACTCCATCACAAGTATAAACTGTCAATTCACCATCAAACTCCATAATGAGTTTAAACTAGGCAATCTTTATCCTACTCCAACAAGAGTATAAACTGTTATCCCCACAGTTCATCCCCAACCCTCAACTTCTCACCCATTCCTACCATGCATCAGCTCTACAGAACCTTAGTTAATTGGTCCCCACCTCGTTATGTGGCTAAACTAACTTCTTCAGTGTCCTAACCCAGCACACTCCTGTGTCATGTGATCCTAATGGGTCACAACCCTTACTAAGGAGGTAAACCCCTCTTCATTATTGTCTCACACTCTGGCATGAGTATAAACTGTCACCTCATGGTGTTCCCCACCTCATCATGTGGTAAAACTGATTTATCCATGCTGAAAGATGTGTGCTCCCCTGAATCCCCTGCCATTGAAAGACACATGTACTTGCCCACAGCTGGTAGCACCCAACTCACACCCAACACAAGTTCAAGGAACTGGCAAGCTCCATCAAGAGCCTAAACTGAATAACCCTCTTAAAGGTCCCATGTCATGTGTTGCAAGATACACACCCCTTGCCTAAGACCAGAAGCACTCTGACCAAAGTCCAAAGACCTAGCAACCTGCTAGGAGCACTCTGACTGAAATCTGAAGATCTGGCACCTCTCCATGGACTGTGACCACCAAGATCTAGTCTTGGAAACCAGCAAAACCTCATGTTCACCCTGAAGAACCCTTCATCATACCCTCAAAACCTTTGATCTCCTAGACATGAGATGGAAAACTGTTCTAACTCTTGATCTAGAACCCCTCCTTATGGGGTTACTCTTCTTTCACCTAATGTCAACCCCCAGATCCATGGCTGCTTTTATGAAAGGCATGGCATAAGCAAGAATGACATCTTGCATACCAATTGAAAGGTTTGGCACAGCCAAAGATCTCTCTATTCTCCCTTGACCTGCATAATCCTTAACTGGATCAACTCAACAAAAGAACCCTATGGTCCCTTGATGGGACAATCTCTTTGTAACCCCTCCATAACATGCACCAGTATCTCCCACTCATCCCTCATTAACCACCTCTATGGATTGCATGTCCTTCAACCCTGCTGGCTATGCAGAAAATAACTAGCACCACTTGGACAGCCACTCACTGTCAACCCTCATTAAAACAAAAAGAACACTTGTAGCCCTTTAGAACCTTGATTATCCCTTCATTTAAACTCAACCCTTTATTCAAACCCAGTAGATCCCATGAAAGCCAGTCTAGCTTCCTCCCAATGACCTCAGAGCTGCACTCCCACCATGGTGTCCAAAATGACATTAAAAATATCATGTGTCTGCAATGACATTAAACTAGCATGGTAAATCCTCTGCAGACTCTGGTGATAAATCACATAATCAACCATTATGCTACATAATCCATCCAATCCTTATATTCATCACTAATCTTGCAACCTTACCCAACCACCCCAGATCTTATGTACACCTCAATAACCAAACCACCATGCCACTTCATACCCTCAAAGCAAACCTCACCTGGCTATTGCTGCCCCTCATGCTTCACTTCCCAGAGTTCCCTCTACAACATCCACCTTTTGAACTCTAAACTGTCATTGACCAAATGTGGTCACCCTTGATACCTATGGTCCCACATCCAGAACAGGCTTTTGGAATATTCATGCAGACACTCATAATCTACTAAGGGGGTATTGTTACAATTTTCCCCTTGTAACATTGTTTCACTGTACACTTGACTATGCCTTTAGACTTGTACTGCACTCTCAAGTGCATACCTCATTCCTCTGGTGAACACCTGCACCCCTAGACTCATATCTAGGCTTGTATTGCACTCCCAATGTGCATACCTTTTGACTCACACTGCACCTCTCAGTACATCCCTCATGACCCATGCTGCACCTGCTAAGTGCATGCCACTAGACTTGTATTACATTCACTTGTATATACTTTGTCTTCACAGCTAACCCAGTGATCCCATGACCTCCCAGTCACCTGACCTTCACGTGATCCACAACATGTGCTCAAGAGACCCACACCACCCATTACATGCAACTTATGTGCCTTGCATCTCACATCTCACATCTTGCATTTTGCATTTTGCATCTTACATCTTACATTTCATGTCTTGTGTCTTGCATCTCATGTCTTGCATCTCATGTCTTGCATCTTGTGTCTTGCATCTTGCATCTCATGTCCCAAGTCTTGCCCCTAGCTCACTCTTCAAGTCACATCAAGTCACCCTTGCAGTGTACTCTAGTCAAAGCCATCAGGACTTCATCTTCTGATCTTTCATTTCACATTCTGATAAGCTTCTTCTTTGTTCTCCACTTTGCCATTGTTTACATTGGCAATTCCACAGTTGACAGTCTTCCTACTGTCTCCTCTATGCTTCCCTATTGTTTATGCAGCATTCCATATCTAGATATGTGTCTTCTTTTTTGGCATACCCTATGCACTCCCCTTCATCCTAGGCTTCTTAGCCTACCCTTCAGTATGGCACATATGCCAATCCCTCACATATATATATCCAAGTGCCCCCATAGATAGTCTTCAGCTTTGTTCTACCTTTACTGATACCTTCTATCCATGGTACTAGTCTTAGCTCCCTTGTGTAGTTGTACACATTGTATCCACTTATTTGGTAGCTGTCACTACCTTCCCCTTGTTCACCAGTAGCTGTGCTACTTGCCCACCTCTCACCATCCTTTATCTCACAACTGTTCTAGTAGTTGCCTCATCCTGGCAAGAGGAAGTCTCCCATGAAATCCTGTTAAGTAGACTCATTCCTTCATTCCAGGCTAACCTCCCCAGTTAGCCTTCCACTCATAGATAGGCCCTAGTGGCCTTCCCAGATAGGCCCATTGACCTCCCTCCATCCCCTGCATCTCTCAGTACCCATAGGAGGTACTTAAGATTCTACAGCTATGACCCTGCCCAGGATGTAGTTGTAACAGTGCAAGTGCAATGGTGGCAGTATTGTCGAAGAATAGGTTAGTGGGAGGGGGGTCTTCTCTGCCATACATTTTGATGTTGTGGGTGAGGTAGCATAGCCACAGGCCTTGTTTGGCACAGTGTGCAAGTGTGACATATTCAGCTTCATAGGATGAGGCAGTGATGTTGCTCTGTTTTTTGCTATTCCATAACACCACTGCATCACCTAGTTGGAAGGTGTAGTTTGAGGTTGAGTGGTGGTCGTTGGGGTCATATGCAAAGCTCACATCTGCATATTCAATGAGTATATTGGGATTCTCATTGAAGATCTTGCCCAGTGTTAGTGTGAGGTCATGCATCCTCTGAAGGTACTTGAAAATGTGCATGAGTGCTTTTCAGTGGGGTTTACTGGGGTTTGCACTGTATTGGCTGAGTAGGCTGGTGGCGAATGTCAGGTCAGGGCATGAGATGATGGATAGCCATATGATGCTGCTAAGAGCTTCTCAGTATAGATATTGGGCCATTTTGGTCTTCTTGTTGTCTGTTTGTGGGCAGTCAGCTTTTGTCAAGGTAGTGTCAGGGTTGAGCGGGGTGGAGACAGGGTTACAGGTATTTATTCAGAAGTGTTTGAGTAGTGCTTCTGCATACTGGGTCTGTGATAGTGTGACTTGGTGGTTTTTGTGATTGTCAGTGAGTTTGATGCCCATAAGCCAATTTGGGTCTTGTTATGACATTGCAACCACATCTTGTACTTTGTGTTATCAAGTGTGTGTACGACTACTCCCTGTGTACTCTGTGTTAGTGCATGGATACAATTATCTATTTTTTATGACCTTTCCTGGTCACATGATCACTCCTTCCCTCCTTCACATTATCACATTCCCATCATGTGTTTCACAACCTTAACCCCTCTTCCTTCTCATGATTCTCATAACCTCTCACCAATCATCTTAGATCTCACCACATTCTCAAGGTGTCCTCACCTTTCTCATCTCCACCCTTTCCCTTTGATCAGTATGATCTCTTATCAAGATATCAATCTTGATCATGACCCTGCAGGATCTTGATGATCTCTACCATGATCACCCTTCCTAATCTTTCACATCTTGTGATCAATCTTTTCCCTTACATTAAATCTTGCAGTTCATTTCTGCTTCTTTCATTCTGATAGATGAACTGCCTAACCTTTTACTCATGGACTTTTACCCTTTACCCTAGTAGCCAATAGCTTTAATACTGTATACTCTAGATAGTAAGTCACAGCTTGGTCTGTGCACTCTCATGTACTGTATATAAGGGGTTGTGCAAGGGCTGGTGTCCCCCCAGCCAAATCCACTTGTTCACCTCTCCTACTCTGCCTGCAAAGGTGGCCTAGTGATGTTTAAGGAACAGCAAGTAAAAAAGTAGCTATTCACCCACCCAGTCTTCAGACTGCCTGGGAGTGAGGCATTGCTTGAATGCAGTCTCATCCTCCACTCTTCATTCTTTTATTTATAACTGTGTGGTCATGCTAACTCAAAACTTGGTCAAAACAGGACCCAGTCAAGACACCCTAGAAGACACTTTTTGTGAAGATCTTATCTTTGTGAAAAACCTCATGTGATTCAAGAGTTTTATTGCAAGCTCAAGATGATGTTATATCTGCAGGTATCATAGGCATATGCTGCCGGAATCCCTTATCATATTTGATGTTGTATTTATAAATGTTCCTTCTTGCCTGTGGGCTTGGAGATAATCTCATTGGGATGCTATGTGGTACTCTCTGAGATGGGGTGGCACCCCTAACCAGCTTTCAAGGATGGCAACCTGGAGATAGCCATGTGATTACCCAAGAGCCCAATTTCTTGCCCCATAGCTCACCCATGATTATGCTAGTTTTATAGAAGCTAGTATTAAAAGAATGTGTACTGGTAATACTAACAATGCAATAGTTTGTTAAGGTGTTGTTAGATTACCTTTTCCTCACTCTCCGATTCCCTCTATGCTGTTCAGCATTCTTCCCTCCAGACTCTCTCTAGGATTTTCTTGGTGATTGTTATGAATTTGTATATGAACTTGTACAAATCTGCACTATGACTGCGTGCTTGCATACATGAGTGCCATGACTTTCACTTTCCCTGATCACATGACCACACCATCCCTTCACACCTTCACATCTTTCACCCTTCACATGCATCACATCTTGTTGAGCGACCAGAGAAACACTATAACAACCCTGCCTATCTCCATCACCATAACCTGTTGGGCGATCTGGCATCACCAAGAGAATCCTTGAGCAGTTGCAGATAAAGGAATGCTTGAACAGCGAGAGGAAGTCGGAAGTGAGGAAAGGGTGATCTTCAACACCTTGATGAACTATTGCATCGTCAGTATAGCAACGGACTATTGCACTGTGCTCGCATCCTCCTAATACCAGCACCTAAGAGACTGGTATAATCGTTGATGACCCTTGGGGTGAGGAGTCTGGGTCTTGGGTAATCGCATGGCTATCTCCAGGTTGCCAACCTTGAAAGCTTGATCAGGGGTGCCACCCCATCTTGAGGTTAACACACAGTCTCCCAACAAGATCTTCTACGAGGCCGTAGCCAAGTAGAAACACTAATAGATAACAAGTTAATATGATAAGGGCCAATGGCAGTGTACGCCTTTATGACCCGCAGGTATAACATCGTCTTGAGCTTGCGATAAGACTCTTGAGTCATGTGGTATTTCTATCATTGAGTGCCTGCACAAAGCAAGGCGAGTATCTTCACAAAGAATGTCTTCCAGGGTGTTTTGACTGGGTCCTGTCTTGACCGAGTCCTGAGTTAGCATGACCACACAGTTATAAATAAAAGGAGGGAGGAGTAGAGGATGAGACCACATCCAAGCAATGTCTCACTCCTAGGCAGTCCGAAGACCAGGTAGGTGAATAGCTACTCTTTTACTTGTTGTTCCTTAAACATCATTAGGCCACCTTTGCAGGCAGAGTAGGAGAGGTGAACAAGTGGATTTGGCTGGGGGACAACAGCCCTTGCACAACCCCTTATATACGATACAGGAGAGTGCACAGACCAAGCTGTGACTTACTATCTATGGTATATGCTATTAATGCTATAGGCTCTAGTGTAAAGGGTAATAGTCCATGAGTAAAAGGTTAGGCAGCCTCATGCATCAAGAATGGAAGAAGCAGACATGAGACTGCAAGGTTTACTATAAAATGGAAGATTGATCACAAGATGTGAAAGATCTAGAATGGGGATCATGGCAGAGATTATCAAGATCCTGCAGGGTTGTGATCAAGATTGATATCTTGATAAGAGATCATACCAATTGAAGGGAGAGGGTGGAGATGAGAAAGGCATGATAGCCTTAAGGGTGTGGAGAGATCTAAGATGATCGGTGTGAGTTCATGAATGTTATAAAGAGGTGAAGAGAGTGAAGATGTGATACATGTGATGAGTGAAGGCATGAAGGTGTGAAGGAACAGAGTGGTCACATGATCAGGGAAAGGGAAGTCATGTGACTCACAAGTCATGTGTTCGTGCCCAACACTAACACAAAGTATGCTGGAAGAGTCATGCATGCACTTGCTAACACAAAGTACAAGTGATGCATATGATGTCATAACAATTAGCCTCCTGATCCTCAGGTAATGAGTGGCTTAATACTTTGCCAGTCCTTGTTTGTTAGCTGAGGAGTTGACATTACAGATTTTTATGGGGTGATTCAGTTTTTATATAGGGATTTTGTGTTTCCTGACAAAATCCCAATTGATGCAATTTATTTCTGCACTGCTGTTTACTAGGGCATGAATAGAGATGCTTTTCTTCACATTATTCACTGCTAGAAGTTTGACTGGAAGGTTTAATAATTTCTTAGCTTGTAATATGATTACATTTGTGAAGGAAAGGGGAGGCACTCACATCAGTTGTGATCCCCTTTTTAAAAATCCATCATTACCTGCACCAAGATCTTCCCTTCATTTTCATCCTTACTGTCACCCACCACCTCCATCTTAGAAAGTTCTTCTACCTTGATGGAATGAGTCTTCTTCATTCATGGAAGGGCTGGGGTGTTGGTGCTGTTGTTGGCAGTATATTAGCTGCTAACATGGCTGGGTTTTCAGCATCTGAAGTAGAGATTGTTGTCCTTGCATTGTTTCCTTTCTTTAAAGGTAAGTTTAGCAAGGCAGATGATGTCTATGTCCATTGTGTTCAGATCCTTAGTAGCTTGTGGAAAGCAGTAGAAATGTTGGGCCTGGGGGGCAATTGACTGTTGGGCTATTTGGTTAGCCCTTTCATTTTGAGAGATAAAAGAGACAGCTCATTTTTTTCACTTTTTTATCTTAGTGGGCACTTCTTCCATGACAAAGATTCACCTCATGATTGGGATAGGGATCCCTGCAGAGTAGTATCCAATCAGAATGTGGTTTTTGGTGATTCCCACTTCTAATGTTTTGTTTGAGAAGAAGGTGTTGTATTTGGTGATGGAGGGTTCATACCCTTTCTTTTTCAGGTTGAATTTCATTCAGGTGTGAATTAACCAGTGAATAGCTGAGGTTACCACATCGTGGTGTTGAAAAGCCAATTAGAAGGCTTTTTGAAAGTCGGCAAATGTGCCCATGTTGATGATACTCATAGTTGGGTTGTAGGCTTTGGTTTGGAAGTTTTCAGCCCAGGTTGTGGCTAATCCCTTGGTCATGTAGGAAAGGGCAAATGCCACTTTCTTTGCTGAGGAGTTGTATACATCTTTATTTACTGTGAGATAGAAGACAACAGTGTTGAGCCAAGCTATGGCTTTCTTGTAATCTCTGTCAAAGTGTTTGGGGGTTTTCAGACATAGTTTGATGGATTTAGATGAGGCCATTGCAGTGGGAGTAGAGGTGTTAACTGGGAAATATGGGAGAGGTCATGGAATGGAAGTGGGAGATGGTAGTGTTGATACTCAGGGAATGGATGCTTGTGTAGATAATGTGTGGCTTAGGTGGGTGGCAAGTTGGTCTGCTGCTGGGTTTGATGAAGTGATGTCATGGTCTAACTTGGGTTCAGTGGGGGATCCACTAAATTCCTTGGGGAATGATTGGTTTAATGTATGAGTGGTTTGTGGGGACCACTAGGGGTTTACTGTGGGGTAAGGGGGCTGGGATGTCATGGGGTTTGTTTTGCACACTAGCTAATACTAGGTGCTGAGTATAAGAGCTTTTGTCTTTTGTTACATCTGGCCTGGGTAGGGTTGGATGTAGCCCTTGAGTTTACTTTAAGACAAGTGCAAGTGATTAGTAAGGGATGAAGGTTAGAGCTAGGCATGTAGCATAATCTGAGGTGTTGCCTTAGTGTAGTAGTTGAGATCAATGGCTAAGCAATTGGGGCTTGGAACAGAACCATAGTAACTGTTGGATGCAGGTTTGAAGGGCAAGCAAGTGCTATTGCTTGATCAGATGATACAGTGTACATGAGTACAAGTGTTGTGGAACCAAAGAGTTATGCTACTCTGCCAAACAATCCAACCAACCTGGCAGATGATCAGAGATCTTGATACAGGGCTAAACTATAATGTTGGATATAAGGGATGTTGACTAGGACAGTCTTGAGGTCTATGGGATAAAGAAAAGGACTGTGTGTCAGAGGGATTTTCTAATACAGAAACTCCAGGACTATTCTTGCAAGTCCTTGATAGCAATCGTACTTTTGCAATGATGCTCTGTTTTCCTCCTAATACCTAACACCTAACATGAAAGGCATAATCGTGTTCATACTATGGGGCGAGGATTTGAGTACTTGGGTAATTGCATGACTATTAACCAGGTTGTCATCCTTGAGAATGAAGATGGTGTTACCGTAGATATAGGAGTATGTTCATATAACCTCCACATATGTTCCAACAAGAGATGCAATGCTACTTGTGGCTTAAATATTGGTAGTCTAGTACTAATATGATAAGGATCAACAGCAGTGAGAGCTTCTATGATCCGCAGGTATAACATTGAGGAACATTACAATGGAGTTCCTTGTCACATGGGTCTTGATACTTTTATGGTTCAGTTCTGAGTACAATGAATGGGTTCCATACTTGCATAGGTTCTGTGGCTTGAATTAGCCAAGGTACAAGTTAGCTTGCTGGCCTGACATTGGGTAGTTCAGTGGTGTGAGGTACTAATGATGGGATGATAGAAAGAAGAGGGAAGAAGTGGCTTTATCTCCAGATGTCTCACTCCTAGGGACTCAATGAAGAGTGGCTAGATGAATAACATCCTTTACTTGTACTTAGTCACTAGGCCACCTCAGTAGGCAGGGTAAAATGTGAGGTAACAAGTGGATTAGGCTGGGGGAACAGCTCTACTCATAACCCCACTATTTATACAGTACAAGAGTGAGCACAGATCAAGCTGTGTCTCAGGTCTAGGGTATGCACTAATAATGCTACTGGCTCTAAGGTAAAGGGTAATGTCTGTGTCATGAAACATTAGGCAGCCTCATGCATCAAAATGGAAGAAGTGGATATGAGATGCAGGATTTAATATATGATGAAAGATCAATCACAAGATGTGAAAGATCTGAGAGGGGAATCATGGCAGAGATTCATCTAGGATCTTGCAGGGTTTATGATCGAGATGCAATCTTGATTGGTAATCATACTGATCAAAGGAAAAGGGCAGAGATTAAAGAAGGGGTCAAGATCAGAATGGAAGATGTGATCAGTGTGAGTTCATGAAAAGATGTGAAGAGGTGAAACTGTGAATGTGATCAATGTGAAGGGATGAAGGCATGATGGTGTGAAGGAAACAAGGGAGGTCACATGATCAGGGAAAGTCATGATTGTGTACTCATGCAATGCAAGCATGCAGTCATTGTACCAAGTATTGTACATAATTCATAACAACAAGGAAGACAAAAGCTAAGGCTAAAGTACATGAGTAACAGGTATATATGCAGTGCAAACAGTGCACAGACCATGCCTTAGGGGAGGCATGGAAAGTTCTGCCATAGTGGTAACCAACAGCATAAGTTAATCAATGTAGAATGAGGAAACAATAGAAATGCTGACAAACATGGAGTCAAGCTGTGCATGGAAAAGAAGAGCAGAAAATGAAGCACAGTCAATGACATAAGGTGGGAAAGGGTGAGTCAGCATCTAGAGTCCAAGCACCCTTTGATCAGGCCTACATGGTATTACACAGAAAGAAAAAAAAGAGAAAAAGAAATCATAACATTGCTGACCAGCTTGCAACCCAGTTAAGCCATGCTCTCTCAGCACAGGCTTCCATCCCCTGAGTACCAATGCCTCCATTCCCAACCCCAGTAAACCAACATCTCACATTCTTCTTTGCTACCACCTTTACTGCCCCCACTATGACCATCAAACCAGTTAAACTCCATTTTAGTGCTCCAGAGGCTTTTAATGGAGATTACAAAAAAGCCATCCCATGGCTCAACATGGTAATGTTCTACCTTGTCATCAATAAGAAAGTATACAACATGTTAGCAAAGAAAATTGCATTTGCCCTATCCTTCATAACTAAAGAATTTACTGCCACTTGGGCAAAAAACTTCCATATTAAGGCCTTTGACCCCACTACTAGGACTATCAATATGAGAATGTACACCAACTTTCTAAAAGCATTTAGGGAAGCATACCAAAACCAACAAGTGGTCACTGACACAATCACTTGGTTGGCCACCACCTGAATAAGTTACAACCACAAGAGGAAGAAATATGAACCTTCAATCCAAGAATATAATGCCCTCTTTGCTACCAAGAATTCCAAGGTGGAGATTACTGAGAACCATGTTCTTATTAGCTATTACTCAGCCACAATTCCCATTCCCATCATGAGAAGAATCTACAGAATGGAGAAAGTATCCACTGACATCAAAGAATGGAAGACCTGAGCAGCAGCCTTCATCTCTCAGAATAAACAGGCAAACCACATTGCCCAACAATCCTCCAACCTGTGACAACTACATGTCTTCTGACCTACCCATATCCCCAGTAAAGATCCCAATGTGATGGACATAAACACAATTAAGGTAGGAAAATTAACCCCCAAAGAATGAAAGAGATGCCAAGACCTCAAACTCTGCTTCCATTGCTGGCAACCCAGATATATAAGCAGCCTCTGCCCAAAATTCAAGAATGCTACCTCCTTTCTACAAACAAAGAAGACTCATGTAGTCTTCTTCAATACACCCAAACTAGAGGAGATAAGTGACAGTGAAGATGAAGATAAGGGGATGTTACAAATTTGTGTATGAACTTGTCATGAACCTTGCACTATGACTGCATGCTTGCACACATGAATGCCATGATTATCTCATTCCCTGATCATGTGACCCTTCCATCCCTTCACATCAGTCATGCCCTTAACCCTTCATAATGATCACATCCTATGATTCACCTCTTCACACCTTTCACAACTTCACACCAATCACATCTTCCATTCTGATCTCAATCCCTCTTCTTTATTCATGCCCTTACTCTACAATTAGTACAATCACCAATCAAGATTGCATCTCAATCACAACCCTGCAAGATCCTAGATGGATCTCTGCCATGATCCCCTCCTTGATCATTCACATCTTGATAATCAATCTTCCCCTTATATTAAACCCTGCACTTTCATATCCACTTCTTCCATTCTAATATATAAGATGCCTAACATTTACCTCATGGACTCTTCCCCTTTACCTTATCATCCTATAGCAATAATCCCATATATCCTAGACCCTAGTGTACAGCTTGGTCTGTGCACTTTCCTATAACATATAAGTAGTGGGGTTATAAGTTGGCTGTTTCCCCAGCCTAATCCACTTGTTTCCTCTGCTCCTACCCTGCCTACCAAGATGGCCTAGTGATGAGTACAAGTAAAGGATGTTATTCACCTACTGGCTCTTCACTGAGTTCCTAGGAGTGAGATGTCTGGAAATAAAGCCACTCCTCCCCTCCCCTCTCATTATTCCATCATATCATTGATCCTGACAGTACCAAACCACCAATGTTATGGCCAGTCAGCAAGCTTGTTCAAGTGCTAGTACAGAACCCAGTATCTAGAAGAATGGAAGACATTCATTGGAAGAACCATCATATCAGGAAACTATCAAAGATCATGTGACATACTCTATTGTACCAAGTACTGATGTTATACCTGTGACCTTGAGAGGCTATCATTGCCATGCAGGTCTTATCATATTAGATCCTTCATTAACAGATATTTAAGCCATGAGTAGCACTGCATCTCTCATTGGAACATACATGGAGGTTATCATACAGACTCCCATATCTATGGTGACACTGACTTTATTCTTAAGGATGGCAACCTGGATAATAGCCATGCAATTATCCAAGGCTTGGAACCCTTGCCCCAAGAGCCAAACACAATTATGCCTTTGATGTTAGGTCTTAGGTGTTAGAAGGAAGACAGAGTACTGTTACAAGAGTATGGTTACTATAAAGAACTTGCAAGAGTAGTTCTGGAGCTCACATATAGAAAGTCCCCCCCAATGCACAGTGCTATCATCATTCCCGCAGACCTTCCAACTGTCCTAGTCACTGTTTCTCAGTCCAACATCTATAGTTATGCCCCATACTAAGATCTCTGGTTGTCCACCAGGTTGGTTGGGTTGTTTGGCAGTGTAGACAGAACTCTTTGGTTTCACAACAGAGGATAGCAGCAGTAAAAGCAGTAAAGGGTTTTTAAAATGGGGAGTGCCTATGACACAAGTCCCTCCCCAGAATGTGTACATTAAGGTAGCACAGACCCCAAATAGAAACTCCCTTTCTATTAAAATGGAACTCCTAGTGTCACCCTTTTGAAGTGTCCACTCTAAAGCCCTAATTGATAGCAGGGCAGAAATCAATTGTCTCAACTGGCACTTTGCCAAATGAAATCACATCCCTTTGACATGCCTCAGAAAGCCTATTTGAATAAGCATTATAGACTCCTCCAACAACAAACAGAGACCAGCCAAATACAAAGCTATGCTATATCTGAACATCAAAGGGATACTCCAACAAGTTAAATTCATTGCTATCTACTGTGGAAGCAATAATGTAATCCTAGGAGCTCCATGGCTCCATGACATAAATCTCAGAATTGATTGAAAAAAGAAAATAGTCAAAATTCCCCTGAAAACTGACCAATCAATCACCTACTATCAACTCAATGCTAAACAAAGAATGAAAACCACCCCTTGACACATCAACATGGTAAAAGAAGAAACCCTCCATTTCTTCAATTACCTCCACTATTGATCCTTGGAAGACCAAGTCAAACACACCACAGAAAAAAAGATCAAATTGATTGAAAGAGTTATGAAAGTCAGACAATGATTTACAATGGTAAGAGCAACCACATTCATGGAACTGGCCATAGATGCATTGAAAAATAAACCCAAAATCCATCTCCCAGAAGTATATGCCAAATATACTGAAGTATTTTCTGAGATCACCACTAACCATCTTTCTCCCTCTAGAGAATATGACCATGAGATAAACCTAAAAGAAATATTCAAACCTTGCATTGGCAAACTATACCTACTTAATCTGAAAGAAAAGAAAGCAACTGAAGGATTCTTAGAAGAAAATCTAAAATCCAGTAAAATTCAACTGTCAAAATCTCCACAAGCATTTCCCTTCTTCTTTGTCAAAAAAAAGGATGAAAAGTTATGATCTCATTGGGTAACTGTGTGAAGACCCTGAGATGGGGTGGCACCCCTGACCAGCTTTCAAGGATGGTAACCTGAAGATAACCATATGATTACCCAAGAGCTAGAATCCTTGCCCCAAGGCTTGTCTACAATTATGCCAGCATCTTAGGTTGTGGTATTAGGAGGAAGCATACTCAGTGCAATAGTCTGGGTAGTACTAGGGATGCAAGAGTTCCCTAAGGAGTATGAAGATCATCCTCTCCTTTATCCAATTCCCTCTCCACTATTCTAGCATTCTCTCTTCCAGATGTTCTCAAGGATTCAGTCATTGATGCCAGATCACCCAATGGGTTATGGTGATGGAAGATAGGCAGGGTTGTGTATAGTGTTTCTCTGGTTGCTCAACAATCATGTATACCCTAGACCCTAGTGTACAGCATGGTCTGTACACTATTCTGTAATGTATATAAAGGGGTTATGAATATAGGCTGTTCCCCCAGCCTAATCCACTTGTTACCTCGCATTCTACCCTGCCTACCAAGGTGGCCTAGTGACTAAGTACAAGTAAGGGATGTTATTCACCTAGCCCTCTTCATTGAGCCCTAGGAGTGAGATGTCTGGAGATAAAGCTAACCTTTCACTCCTCCCATCATACCATTGTTTCTCTGTCCTAGCACAACTGAACTGCCAAACATTATGGCAAGCTAGCAAGCTCGTACTGCATCTAGTTCAGAACCCAGAACCTATGAAAGTACGAAAGACATTCTTTGAAAGATAACAGAACCTTTAATGATTAAACCCACATGATTGGAACATCATTGTAATGTTCCCGATGTTATACCTGTGGGTTATAGAAGCTACCGTTGCTGCTAACCCTTATCATATTCATACCATGGACTACAGATATTTAAGCCATGAGTAGTACTGCACTCTCATTGGGACATGCTTGGGGTTATAGAACATACCCTTGCATCTATGATGACAATGCATCGTTCTTAAGGATGGCAACCTGGAATTAGCCATGCAATTACCCAAGGCTTGGAATCCTCACCCCAAGAGCTGACTACAATTATGCTAGTATTATAGGGTATTAGTATTAGGAGGAAGACAGAACCACAGTGCAATAGTCTGTTGGTTAACAAGGACTTGCAAGAGTAGTCCTGGAAATCATATATGAAGATAGTCCCGCCTCAGTCCTCTTCTTATCCCATTCCCCATTTCCTGCTATTCAGCACTCCTTCCTTCTGGATATTATCTTGTATGGATTCATCGCTCATTCCCTGGTCGTCTGCTGGGTAGTTAGATTTGTGGTTGGGTAGATGGAACTCTTTGGTTCCACAACAGCTTGATACAATAAATGTGTTCTGTAATTCCAAGGACTGGGTTTTGTCTTAATGCTTGTATAAGTTGGCTCACTGGCCTGACATTGGCAGGATGGTGTTGTGAGGTGCAGTTTGATATGATGAGGAGAGGAAAGGGATAAAGGTTAGCTTTATCTTCAGACATGCCTCACTCCTAGAGACTCAGTAAAAAGCTGGTAGACAAATAGCTGTTCTTTACTTGAGTTATCATCACTAGGCCACCACTAAGGGCAGGGTAGGAGAGGAAACAAGTGGATTAGGCTAGGGGATGACAGCCAACTCATAACTCCTTATATATGGTACAGGAGAATGCACAGACCAAGCTGTGTCTGATATCTAGGGTATATGCTATTAAGGCTATTGGACAATAAGGTAAAGGGTTAAGTTCATGAGGAGAAAATTAGGCACTTCATATATCAGAATGGAAGAAGTGGATATAAAAGTGCAGGGATTAGGGTAAAGTGTTGAGCAATCAAAGCAAAACACTATACTCTGCCTATTTTTATTACCATAACCTATTGAGCAATCCAGCATCATCTCTACAAAACTTGAACCATGAGCAGGGAAAAAGAATGCTAAACAGCAAGAAGGGAAATCAGATAAGAGAAGAGGGTAATCTACAACTCCTTAGGGAACTATTGCATTTCTAGCATTACTCAGACTATTGCACTAAGTATGCATCCTCCTAATACTGCATTTTATAAGTGCAGCATAATCATAGTCAGCTCTTGGGGCAAGGGGTCCAAGCCTTGAATAATTGCATGGCTATCTCTAGGTTGCCACCCTTGAAAGCTGATCAGGGGTGCCACCCCATCCTGGGGTCTCATATAGTCCCACCCAACAGGATCTTCTCCAAGTCTATAGATGAGAAGAAACAACTATAAATACTAACATGTTAATATGATAAGGGCAAGTGGCAGCATATGCCTATGATGCCTGCAGGTATGACATCATTTTGACAATTGCAATAATCATCTTGAGTCATGTGGGGTTTCATTATCTTCATAAAGTAGTTGCAATGAATGTCATTCAAAGTGTCTTAACTATGTTCTGTCTTGACCAGATTTTAAGCTAGTGAACACACAGTAATAAATAGAGTAGAAAAGGATAAGAGAAGACCACCTCTAAGTGTTGCCTCACTCCCAGGCACTCAATAAAGAGCAGGTGGGCAAATAGCTGCTTTGCTACTTGCTAAACTTAACATTTTAGGCCACCAGTTAAGGCAGGGTAGAAGAGGTGGTGAACAAGTGGATTTGGCTGGGGGATAACAGCCCTTGCACAACCCCTTATATATGGTATAGGAAGATGCACAGATCAAGCTGTGACTGAGGTCTAAAATATAAGCTATTAATGCTATAGATAGATAAGGTATTAGGGAAATGTCCATGAGGTAAAGGTTAGGTAGGACCCTAAGAAGATTAGAAAGGGAGGATATCTGCAGAAAGTAATCTAAATAAAAGATCATTACAAGATGTGAATAATCAAGAGAAGAATCATGGCAGAGATCCCATCAAGGGTTCTGTAGGGTCATGATCTAGATAATTAATCTAGATGAGATTTGTACTGATCAAGAAAGAGCAGAGATTAAAGGAATGAAAGATGCATTGCAGGCCATGAGAATGTGGAGAGAATCTAGATGATCAATTGGGGGTTGTGATAGTCATGAGAATAGAGAGAGGGGTCAGATGTAATCACTGTGATGGATGTGATGATGTAAAGAAGGAACAGAGTAGTCATGTGATTAGGGTGATCATGTGATCATAAAGTACAACCAGTGCACTAGGAAAGGTCATCACACTTGCACTAACACAAAGTATGCATGCAATGTCATAACATAAAGGGAATGATTGATCACAAGATGTGAAAGATTAGGAAGGGTAATTGTGATAAAAATCCATCTAGGATCTTGCAGGATTTGTATTGAGATTGTATCTTGATTGATGATCATACTGATCAAAGGGAATGGCAGAGATGAGAAAGAGGAGGACATCATGAGATGTGGTGGAATGGAAGTGTGATCAGTGTAATGTTATGACAGTTATAAAGGAGTAAAGAGAGTGAAGATGTGATATATGTGAAGAGAGATGTCATGATAATGTGAAGGGATGGTGTGATCATGTGATCAGGGAATGTGATGTCATGGCACTTGTGCATGCAAGTATAGCAGTTATAGTGCAAGTATTATACAACATTCATAACAATCTATATGTAGTATAAATATAAAGTATATTCAATTAATCCTCCTCAATCTAATCCACTTGGTTATTTGCCTCCTAGTAAGATTGAGACCTCAAGAATATTACTCCTACTATCATCATACCACCTCTTATCTCTTTGTGTCTATGTGGCTTTTGTGGCAAGACTCTGCACAGTGTCTGCATCTCTGCAAGTCTTTATGATTGCCATTCAATAAGTATAGTGTTTTGCTAGATATTGCAACACTCAGTGTTACAATTTTCTCTTCCACTACACTTTTCACTATGAGTTCACTAGCCTATGCAACATGACTAGTGTCACCTCTGTTCTCGCATCTCAAATGCTGACTCATCACTTTCTTTTACCACACCATCATTTGTGCTTCTCTTTCCACTCTTCTTTTCCACACACAGCTTGGTCCTCTAATTCATCAGCATTCCTTTTCCATTGTCTTGTCATAACCTTGCCATTGCTCCTCTTGTGCCATTGGTTATCAAGATCATAGGTAGCTCTTATTATGTGGTAGGCTACCAATACTTTGGGGCATTTCCACACATGCCCTAAAGCATGGTCTGTGCACGATCGCATGCCTATATATACTCATACCTACTCATATAATATCTTAGCTTTCATCTCCCTTGTACTAGTCTGTACACAGTACCCTCTGGCAATTCAGTTGCTACTTCTTCATCACCATGTGCCTCTGTCCTTGCAACTAGGCTTAACTTTTGCAGGGGTACTATATGCTATGCTTTGCTAAACCCTTCATATTATCTTTGACCATAGCTTTGTTATAAGGGCTACATGCTGTCTTGCTTAAGGCAACACATAACAAAAGATGAAAGCTACCACATCGCAACCAGTCTCAGCTAGGTCGCTTCCACTAACATCACGTTGCAACCCTCTCATCCCACTGTCAACCCCTGGTGGTCTCCACACACCACCTGTGCCACTGCTCAATCCTCCTCTAAAGAAGAAGAATTGTTACCGGACACAGAATCCAATCAGAACATTACCCCATCCAACCCAGCTGCTAATCAGCTCACCATCATGTTAAGCCATGCCCTCTCTGCACAGGCATCTATTCCCAGAGTGCCCACCCCACCGTCTCCTTCTACAATCCACTGAATTCTCCCTTTTATCCTTACTACCACCTCTCCTGTAGCAATGTCGTCCACTGCAAAATCCATCGAGTTGAGACTTAGAATCCCTGAAGCCTTTGATGGCAACTACAAGAAAGCCCTGCCATGGCTTAATATGGTAATGTTCTACCTCACTGTCAATGAGGAAGTATACAACACCTTGGCAAAGAAGATCGCCTTTGCCCTCTCCTTCATGACCAAAGGCTCTGCCACAATGTGGGTCAAAAACTTCCGCATCAAGGCCTATGACAACACCACAGGTACCATCAACATAGATACCTACCAGAACTTCCTCAAGGCCTTTCGTGAGGCCTATCAAAACTCACAAGTTGTCACCGATGCCATCTCATGATTAGCCACCACCCAGATGGTGCTTAACAAGAAGAGGGAATATGAACCCTCAATTCAAGAATACAATGCCCACTTCACCATAAAGAAATTGAAAGCAGAGATCATTGAAAACCAGGTACTTATCAGCTACTATGCTGTGGCCATCCCCATTTCCATCATGCACCACATCTACAGAATGGAGAAAGTTCCCACCACTGTCAAAGAATGGATGATGCATGCTGCCACATTCATCTCCCAAAATGAGCAAGCTAACCACATTGCTCAACAAGCTGCCCACTCACGTCAGTTCCATTTGTTCAACTCCACTCACACCACCCCCACTAGAGACTCCAATGCAATGGACATAGATGCCATTCACATCAACAAGCTCACACCCAAAAAACGAAAGAGGTGTATGGACCTCAAACTATGCTTCTGATGCTGACAAGCCAGACATCGAAGTGACACATGCCTCAAGTACAAGAGTGCTTCCTTCCCTCCATCAATGAAGAAGACTCATGCAATCTCCTTGAAACTCCCCATCCTTAAGGAGGTAAGCAACAGTGTAGATGAAGATGAGGGGACAGCCACCATTAGCAGGACACAGGGTTTTTAAAATGGGGATTGCCTAAGATGCCCAACTCTCCCCATCATATGTATACTAAAGTAGAACAAACCAATAAACACACACTCTCTTTATTGGTCAATCTGCTTGTATCTATACACCAAAATGTCCCAGCCATGGCACTCGTCGACAGTGGAGCTGAAATAAACTGCATAGACTGGCACTATGCCAAAAGAAACAATCTACCCCTCAGAAAACTAGAAAAACCAATAAAAATATCCAATGTTGATGCCTCCCTGAACAAACAAGGTACCACCAAGTATGGAGTGACCCTATACGTCGTCATTGAAAAGGTCACCCACAAAATACACTTCGTCACCATCCACTGTGGGTTAAACAATCTAATTCTTGGCACCCTGTGGCTAACCCAAGTCAACCCATGCATCAATTGGGCCACCAAGATTGTCAAGATCCCTCTAGCAACAGACCAGTCAGAAGAATACACCCAAAAACATTCCACTATCCCTGCCAAACCTTTTCCAAACAGAGAAATCCACATGGTAAAAAAGAAAACTCCCCATTTCTTTAGGTACCTCAAAAGAAAATCACATGATAAAATACTTGTCAAGGATGTGTGAATGGCAATGATAAACAGGATACAGAAAGTAGGACAAAGATTTGTCAGAGCAACCATGTCAATGAACCTAGCCATCAAAGCCCTGCAACATAAAGCCAAGGTAAACCTCCTAGAACAGTATAGTCAATTCACAAAAGTATTTGCAGAACCTACAGGCGATCAGCTTCCTCCATCATGACCCTACAACCACAAGATCCACCTCTGAGAAACCTTCAAACTCAGGATAAGCAAAGTATATCCTTTGAACCCTGAAGAACAGACAGCAACAGAGGGGTTCATCAAGGAAAACTTGAAATCTGGGAAAATTCAACTGTCAAAATCACCCCAAGCCTCCCCACTCTTCTTCATCAAAAAGAAAGACAGGAAGCTGCAACCCTGTCAAGACTACCACTACGTCAATGAACACATGGTCCAAGATGCCTACCCATTACCACTCATATCAGACCTTATGGATAAACTCAAGGACACCAAAATATTCACTAAGTTTAATGTTCAATGGGGATACAACAACATCTGAATCAAAGAAGGTCATCAATGGAAGGCAGCATTCATCACTTATAAGGGGCTCTACAAATCTACAGTGATGTTTTTCAGATTGTCCAACTCCCTGACCATGTTTCAATGGTTTATGAATGAATCCTTTGCCGACCTTATTGCAGAAGGATGGCTAGTCATATATATGAATGACCTTCTTATTTTCTCCTCTGATTAGACCACTCACGATGAACGAACATGCAGGATCTTAGAGTAAATATACCAGCTTAACCTGCAGCTTAAGCTGAAGAAGTGCAACTTCAATAAACAGAAAGTTGACTATCTTGGGATGGTTGTCAAACCAGGGCAAATCGCCATGGACCCAGTAAAGCTAGATGGAATAGCACAGTGGCTAGCCCCATGCTCCATGAAGGAAGTATGATCCTTCTTAGGATTCACCAACTTCTACAGGTGATTTGTCCCTGGATATTCTATGCTCGTATAACCCCTTGTAGACCTAACTAAGAAAACCCAACCCTGAGAATGGAGTGCAGTCTGTGAAACAATGTTCCTTACTCTAAAAAAAATGTTCCTTGACAAACCAGTCCTCATCTTTCCCAACATCTCCAAACTGTTTATCATATCCACTGACACATCTCTCTTTGCATTGGGCAGCATTCTATTCCAGCAAGGGGCAGACAGTCAACTTCACCCATGTTCATATATCTCCCAAGCATTCTCCCTGGCAGAATGTAACTATAATATCTATGACTGGGAACTCCTTGCCATCATCTGCACACTGAAAACCTGGTGTCACTACTTACAGGGTACTGGATACACCACCACTATCTACACTGACCACAAAAATCTCACCTATTTCCAGAAAGCCCAGAAGCTCAACTGGCGTCAGGCATGCTGGCTCCTTAACCTTGCTGACTTCAACTTCCAGTTGCACCACACCCCTGGTACCCAAATGGCTGCCCCTGATACCCTGTCCCGCTGCCCCAACCATGCTAAATCTAATGTTGATAATGATCAGGTCATGCTCCTTCCCTCCTCCCTCTTCGTTAACCTCATCAACACTGACCTCTCCTCCTGTATTCTACAACAAACCCAAGTCAATCCCTTTACCACCGATCTCCTCAACCAACTCAACTCTGATACACCCACCCATCTTCACCCCCATCTCAGCATGTTCCAAGTGCAGGATGGGCTGCTCTCATACCAATGGTGATTCTATGTACCCTCCACCATCCAGCCCTCAATCCTTCACCATTGTCACAACCATGAATCTGCAGGACACCCTAGCCTCCAGAAGACACTGGCCCTCATCTCCCAACACTACTGGTGGCCAGAGCTGGCATCCACCATTTGGGCCTATGTCTGCAACTGCATCATGTGTTAGGCCAACAAAGTTAACACCCATCCTACCATCCCACCACTTCAACCAATCACCTCCACACAGCTCTGTCCCTTCCAGCAGATCAGTGTTGACCTTGTAACCAACCTTTCTCTCTCCCTTAGGTTTGATGCTCTCATGGTCATGGTCAACCATGGGCTTACTAAGGGGTAATACTTTGCCCAACTATGAAAACAGCCATGGCAGCTGACATAGCCACACTCTTTTTTGACTCCATTTACTGGCAATTCAGCCTCTATGACAAAATCATATCAGATAGAGGACCCCAATTCACATCTAGCTTCACCTGAGCCCTAGGAAAACTCCTCAAATACGACCTAGCCCTCTCAACCACATACCATCCCCAGACAGATGGGCAGACAGAAAGAGTGAATTAAGAAATCAAAACATATCTCTGCATCTACTATGAAAACCACCCCACCAGCTGGGCCCAAAACATTATGTATGCAGAATTTGCACACAATCATAGACCATACTCAGTAATAGGGAAATCCCCATTCTTCCTCCTTATGAGCTTTGAGCCATGCCCACTCCCTGACATTCCCCTCATGTCAAAAAACCCATCTGCAAACAACCAAGTAAATATTACACGTTGGCTGGGTAGGTCAACGAGTAGCCCTTGAAAGACTAGGCCGAGTCGTGAGTCAAGTATGAGGAGAGGGAGGGTGTATTGTATAGCACTCCGTCAAGGGTTCCTCTAGTCAATGAGACCAGAGACGAGGTTGCCAAGTCATAGAGACGAGGTTGCCGAGTCATAGCGATGAGGCACACGAGGTGAAGAGCAAAAGTGGATTGGGACAAGGGCCTAGTACTAATGAAGTACAAGGGAGACAAAAGCTAAGGTATCGTACTACGAGGGTGTGTATAAGTACTCATAAGATGCCCTGGACCCTGGTTAAGGGCAGGCGTGAGAGTATACCTGAGTAGTGGTAACCAATAGCATAAGTAGAGCTACCACAAGGGTGGTAGCCAATGGTGTAAAGAGATCATGAGATAATACTGAGACAAAGGTAGCCAATAGCATAATAGGAGCTCCCATGGTTGTGGTAACCAATGGCGTAATGGAGGCGATGGTAAGGCTATGGCGAGGTTATGGAAAGGTAATAAAAGAGGAATGCTGACAAAGGAGAACCATACTGTGCGTGGAGGTGAAGAGCGGAAGGTGAAGCACAGCTGGGCGGAGGGTTGGGTTGAATAAGTCAGCATTCAAGATGAAGGAATGAGCTGAAGGTGGCACATTGGTGCCGCATAGTCTAGAGTAGGGCGTAGTGCATGTAGCGAAGAAAGAGAAAAGTGTAACATTACCCCCCCTTTAGCTTGCGAGTGACCACACGAGTTTTCTATGCCCAACTGTAGGAAGCCGACTCATTGACTGGAGAGCCAGTCATGTTGCTGTACGCGACATCATCATAGATGTCATCACCGTGGTCTGAGAGATCACCAAACGCGGCAGGGGTATCTATAAAGTGTGGAGGTGGTACCCGCAGGGGTGGGGAGTGGGGTGTGTTGCAGGTGTGTCCTTGGCTACGACGGGTGTGGCAGATGGGTGAGTGAGCGAGGGATGCGGGATTGGAGGAGTCTTGGGATGATGTAGATGCGGATGGAGCGGGGAAGCATGTGGTGGTACGATTCATGGGTAGAATGGTGGAATGGCAGAGCATGCACCTTTCTTGGGTGTGGCCGGGTTGCCACAACATGCAGAAGGGGCATTGGTAGATGGGGCAGTTGACATGGACGTGTCCTAGATGGTGGCATTGGAAGCATGCCTCATTGTATTGAGGGTGCGACGGAGGAAGGATTACCTGTCCCTGGGCGCCAGTCCAGTATGTCTCAAGCCGTTCTACTATCATTAGCTTGTCGAAGGTTAGAGCGTCATCGTTCAGAGTGGGGGTGGGGGACGTAGCAGGGTCCGCCGGTTTGGTGGTTGCGAGGTTACGGAGGTATTTGTCCAGCCCGTTGAGGAACTCTCCGAATTCCATTTGGTACGCCATCTCGAGGAGGGAGTTCTCGAGAGAGATGGCTACTGAGCTCATGACAGATATGAGGAACATGCACATGGTGTTGGCATTACTGTGGGTGCGTGAGGAACCCATGCGTAGGCGTTGCAGGGTGAGGAACGCGGTGTAGAGGGATTGGAGTGGGGATCCCATATCAAGGTGGGCCTCGATAGGAATGGTGAGGCGAGCATCTTGGGTAAAGGCACGGATTTGGAGGGCATAGTTGACATCATGCTGGCCAGCACGCATTCTGTGGGCATAGAGGGGTAAGTCTATGGAAAGGGTTCCGCTTTGTGGAGTAGAATCAAAAGTAGGGTTAAAAGAATCATTTGCTGTCACCTAATGCAATGACAGGATGGTTGTAGTCGTAGAACTCGAAGAAAAAGGAGGAAATAGTGACGACATATCAAGACCAGCTCCAGGCTGGGGACTCTCTGGTTGTGGCAACGGGTTCTGAGTGGTGGCATTGTTGTTTTCGTAGTTGGTGTCGATGAACATGGACGTGAGGTGTATGGTGAAGGCGTAGAACATGATGGTTTGGGGTGGAGAGATCTTCTAGGGGTTACTAGAGACGGTGTCATTTCTTATAGTCGGTGAGGAGTCGTTGGGCGTGTGACAGATCCTTTTCCGGGACCCATGAGTCATCCTCTGGGCCGTACCCTTTCCAGCAGATCAGGAATGAGCGGGTGGAAGGCTTTCCGCGGTGTTTCCATATCCGTTCTATTTCGTATTCTTCTTCTCCGTCTATTAAATCAGGAGGGGGAAGAGTAGGGTTTGTTCTGTCAGTTCTAAATGGAGACAAAAGGGAGGCGTGGAAGACGGGGTGGATTTTCCATGTCTTGGGGAGCTGCAGTCTAAACGCGACTGGGGAAATGACTTTCGTGATCACAAATGGTCCTTCTCATTTGGGTGTGAATTTGGGGTTCGCTACCTGTCGTTTAAGGTTAGTGGCTTCAAGCCATACTTGGTCTCCTTTCCGGAAGGGTTTGTATGCGCGTGTGTTTCTACTTTGCATGTGCATGCAGGCGAGGTCGTGAGAGGCGTTGGCTTCGTTACACGCCTCGATGAGGTTTTTGACGCATTCGTCTGCTGTGGGGTTATTGGAGGTGAGGGGTATGTCAGGGAGTGGTTTGGGTTCGAAACCCATAAGGAGGAAGAAGGGGGATTTCCCCATTACCGAATGTGGGCGATGGTTGTGTGCGAATTTGGTGTGGACAATGT
>JBBPJS010000093.1:0-25113 GCA_038088835.1 Singerocomus rubriflavus
CAATGGAATGGGCTAGTTGGTGGAGTTCAGAGAGAGTGGGGGGTTTGCCAATCCAGGAGATTTTGTCCTTGATGCAGTCCAGGAGACCATTGTAGAAGTGGTGTTGAAGGGCACCTTTGCCATAATCCTGGACTTGGGAGGCGATTCTGTTGAACTCAACAACATACTTGTTGATGCACTGGCCATCCTTTATCAATAGGTGGTCCAGCTGATGCTCTGCATCTCTAACTGGGTCATGAGGTTCAAAGTTTGTCTGTAACTCCAAAACAAACTCCCTGTAATTGTCCATCCACAAAGAATGGAGTGCTGGATCTTCCATCTGGAGAAGGTCCAGTTCGAACCATTCTAGTGCCATATCCTTCAGGTACAACTGGGCAAATGTGACCTTAGTGCAGTTGGAGGCAAAAGCTTTTGAGCGATCTTGGAAGTTGAGCTTGCATTAGATGAGAAAGACCCAGAGTTTGTGAGGATCCATTCTGTCAAACTGGTCCAGCTCTCAGACTTTGGTTCTTTGCAAGGACTCAGGTTTCTTACATGAGGAATGGGCAAGGGCCTGAATAGCACTAGCCAGGCTGGCTAATGCATCTCATGGGATGCATTTCTCATTGTTGGAGAAGTCAGGGTTGAGGTCGTTCTCTAGAATGTCCAAGCCATCAGAGGGATCTTCTCCAGGCTGATTTGGACCCCCAGGGTTGCCTTGATTACTTGGTGTGTGGAATAAGGGATCTGCGGAAGGTTCATCATCATCATCCAACTTCTGTATGTGTACTTATGGAGTCAGGGTTTGCAGAGAGACGTGCATTGATGTGGAGGGAGCATTTTGACAAGCAGAGAAGCTGTGAAATTGTTCCATAACTTCAGGGCCTTGGTGATTGCTGCTGAAGGCATAAAGAGGATTGAATTAGGGAGAAGGAGGTGGATTGACAGTCGCTCAAGTGCACGATCTGGTAACTCGAGAAGCATTAATAGTCATGAGTAATGATCTGATGCAAGAGTCAGTTTGAATATACTGTTAAACTCTCAATGAATGCTACTCTGAGGGGAACTTCAAAGGTCTGGAGTTAAGGGGTTCAGATGGGACTTGGCTTCACCTTATGTGGTGTACCCTTGCACAGAATCTGATTGTCCCAAATTTATGGAGGGTTGGAGGTCAGAGATTAGAGGGGGTAATTGGAGAAGTCAGTCAACAACTTAGAGAACGAGTAGGGAGAGTGTCAGGTTATGTCGATATTCAAACTGTTTTACAAGATGTAACTATGGAGTTTATATATGGAGGGACTTGGATGACTAAGTCTGGAGTTGGGTTACAGTATGTATCAGAGGGGTCAAAGATAAGACTATGCCAGAGCACAGCCTCAGAGCTGTGCTCCTAAGTGAGCACCAGTATCAGAGTTCTAACTAAGCAAGAAATGGAACATAAGGTATGAGTGACATAGAAGAATGTAACAGGGACAGAGTCAGAGATGAATGCTAAGTACAAGTCCAAATGGAGTAGATACAGGAGAACAGAGAAGAATGGACCGAAGATATAACAGAGATGGTATGGAGGTACTGGAGTTGACTTGAAACATGAGATATGACACCAGTCCAGCACAACAGCCTGTGCTGTGTATATGACTGAAGAAGCCAAGGCCTACTATAGAGACAAGTTTGTGGCTGAAGCACATGCTACTGCTGCTAACAACATCTCTTTAAACTAAGCAAGACCAATGGTAATAGGGGTGCCAGTGGTCTGTCATATCTCATTCTTCGAGTTAACTCTGGTACCTCCATACCATCTCCATTGTACCTCCAGTCCATCTCTCCTCCATTCTCCTATACCTACTCCATTTGGACTTGTACTTAATGTTCCTCCCTGACTCTGTCCCTGTTATGTTCTCCTATATCACTCATACCTTACATTTCATTTCTTGCTTAGTTAGAACTCCGATACTGGTGCTCACTTAGAAGCACAGCTCTGAGGCTGCACTCTAGCATAGTCTTACCTCTGACTCCTTCAGTACATACTGTAACCCAACTCCAGACTTAGTCATTCAAGTCCCTCCATATATAAACTCCGTAGTTATATCTTGTACACTTCAGTTTGAATATCAACATAACCTGACACTCTCCCCACTCGTTCTCTAAGTTGTTGACTAACTTCTCCAATTACCCCCTCTAACCTCCAACTTTCAATCCTCTGTAAATTTGGGACAACCAGATCCTATGCAAGAACATATCATATAAGGTGAAGCCAAATCCTATCCAAACCCCTCAACTCTGGACCTTTGGAGTTCCCCTCAGAGCAGTGTCCATTGAGAGTTTAACAGGGGAAAGTGTTATGACATCATATATTTCCTTCACTATTTTCTTTCTTTCTTTTATCTTATCTTATCTCTTGATCATTATCTTTTGACCTTTTATCTTATCTTCATCACATGACTAGGTCAGGTCACAGGTCACATGACTGATCACATGATCAGGCCTAGACCAATAATGTTATGCCTGCAGGCTGCCTTATGAGCATAGCCTCTTTAATTTCCATTTTATGAAAAAAGCCTTCTTTTCATTTCCATTGCTTCTTTCCTTCTCTTCCATTCTGATGCCTCATGCTTGCAATGAGGTATTCATTTCCATCTCTTCTTTCTATTCTTGCTATCTTCTTATCTATGATGTCACCTGGTTTGTGTGCACATCCATATAGTATAAATATGGGGTGTATTTGACTGATCCTCCTCAGTCTAATCCACTTGGTTATTCATCTCCTAGTAGGTTGAGACCTTAAGGATACTACTCCTCCACTACTCCTCTACCATTTTATCCTTGTGTTTTTGTGGTTTGTATGGCAAGACTCTACACAGTGTCTGCATAGCAAGTTCAAGCTGCGATTGTCATTCAAGAAGTATAGTGTTTCACTAGGTGGTTCAACAGGAGTATGAAGATCATCCTCTCCTCATTCCCAACTCCCTCTCTGCTGTTCAGCACTCTTCATCCTGTGACTTCTCTAGAATTTTCTTGATGATGCCAGATTGCCTGATGGGTTATAGATAATAGATATAGGCAGGGTTATAGTGTTTCTCTGGTCACTCAACACTTGCAAGAGTAGTTCTGAAGTTCCTGATATAGAAGATCCCCCCAATGCTCCACCCTTTTCTCTATCCAAATTCCCTCTCACTGTCCTAGCATCACTTCTTACATCCAACATTATGATTAGAGCCCCATACCAAGATCTCTGATCATTCACCAGATTGGTTGGTTAGATTGGCAGAGTAGCATAACTCTTTAGTTCTGCAATACAAACCTTTCTCTGATCATGTGATATCATCTGTCCCTTCACACTTTCACACCTTCATCTTGTCACATCTTTACATCATCACATTCTCTTCCTTTACATCATCATAATCTTGCCAATCATCTTCCATTCCTAATTACCTCACCTTCTTTATCTTCATTTTTACTCTCCAATTGGTATGATCTCTTATCAAGATGACATCTTGATCACAATCCTACAGGATTCTAAATGGATCTCTGCTATGATCCCTTTTCTGATCTTTCACATCTTGTGATTAATCTTTCATTTTATTATACTCCCTGCACTTCATCTCTGCTTTGTTCCATTCTGATAGTTAAAGCTGCCAAATCTTTTACTCATGGACTATACTCTTTACCATAGCCAATAGCATTAGTACCATATACTCTAGATCTTAGACACAGCTTGGTTTGTGCACTCTCATGTACTATATATGAGAGGTTATAAGTAGGCTGTTATCCCCCAGCCTAATCCACTTGTTACCTCTTCTACCCTGCCCTTAGTGGTGGCCTAGTGAAGTTAAGACTTGTAAAGGATAGCTATTCACCTACCAGTCCTTTATTGGATCCCTAGAAGTGAGGCACATCTAGAGATAAAGCCACTTCCTTCATCCTTCCCCTCATCATATCATTCCTCACATTGTATCATTACCAAACCATATACAGATCAGTGAGCAAGCTTGTTCACCATCAAGACAGAATCTAGTACTTGAAGAATGAAAGACATTCTTTGTATTCAGCACCATATTAAAAAACTATTAAAGATCATGTGACATTAAGACTCCACTGTACTGTCAAAACTGATGTTATACCTGTAGACCATAATAGGCTACATTGCCAATTTGTTCTTATCATATTAACATTTTGTTATAGTAACAGTAACTTAAGCCACAAGTAGCACTGCATCTCTTGTTGAAACATTGTTGGGGTTATTGTATATACCCATGATTTATGGTGACACTGCTTTCATTCTTAAGGATGGCAATCTGATAAATAGCCACATGATTACCCAAGGCTCAGAACTCTCATCCCAAGAGTCAAACACAATTATGCATAGTATGTTAGATCTATGTATTAGAAGAAAGACAGAACCACATTGCAAGAATATGTTGGTTATCAAGGACTTGCAAGAGTAGTTCTGAAGTTCCCAATTAGGAGATCCCTCCAATGCACAGCCCCCTTTTCAATCCACATTCCATCTCACTGTCCTAGTGCATTCCCTTTCATCCAAACATTATAGATTCTCACTTCATATTGTTCATTCTGGTCATCTGCTAGATTGTTGGGTTTAGTTGGCAGAGTAGCATAACTTTTTGGTTCTGCAACAGCAACTCTGGATATGGAGCTCTGATATAATGGAAATGATACAGGAATGGATATGGATTTCCATGGATATTCTGATGCAGGATGGTCCCAAAACCCAAATAACTCTCAATCCATTTCAGATTATGTTTTTCTAAACAATCAAGGGGTCATCTCTTGGTCCAGCAAACAACAAAACATGGTCACTCTTTTCACCATGGAATCAAAGTACATTGGACTTAGTGCTGCAGGCCAACACCTTGCTTGGCTCCAAACCTTTTTTGAGGAAATAGGACATCCCCCTAAAGGATCCACAATTCTCCACTGTGACAATCAAGCTGCAATTATCCTCTCTCAAGACCCACAGTTTTGAGCATGAATGAAACATATTCAGTGAAAGTATCATTTTATCTGAAACAATTTAGTAGGAAAAGGAGAGGCAATTATCTGCTATGTCCCAACTGGAGACATGACAGTGAACATCATGACAAAATCATTGACCAGAGAACAACACTGGAAATTTGTCAGAGCCATGGGACTCTGACTACACTCAAGTGGGAGTGTCAAAAACCCCTAACTTTGAGCAACTCTGGATTAACTCCATCAACTCCTATGCCAGGCCTTATCAACTCTGTCAGAGCTGTTACCAATATCTCAGAGCAAGCAGGAGTTGCTCAGGGGCCACTTAGATAGTTGTCAGAGTTATTGGTAAGGCATGTGAGCATGCCTGTACCCATGACTTTTATACCAAACTTTTGTCTTTGTCTCCCTCAGTCATCTTCCACCTCATTGGACTTCAGCTGAGGTGAGTTTTCTACTTATCATTATTATCTACATAAACTAATGTAGATGTAGTGGGCACTATGTTGGAATTTGGCAAGCGCATCCACAGGTGAAACCTCAGGCAACATACAGGGACGTCTCCATTGCGATCTATGTTTATTACTTTAGCCGTTGACTGACACAGACAGTCACATGACACATATCCCGATGTATGGCTTTACTGTTTCTCTTCGTATATAAGACCGATCATGTACTACGATCACCCCGGTCCGTCGCATCTGTGCACGACTGAGGTGAGGATATCATACCGCATTCTTCTGTCACCTACTTATTCTAACTCATACTTAGTTAGATCCTTGATAGCATTCCAACACACTACTTCCCTTTACTTAGGTGAATTAGTCGTCTTCCACCTCATTGGACTTTGACTGAGTGGGCACTACTGCCCTTTACTTAGTTTTAACAACTTGCTCTTCCCTTGTGCCAACCTCGATTGATGATCCATCCACTGTGCTCAGTCATTGTCAGGGACAACTCTAAGTCCTAGGGTGTCACTCTCGAGGATAGAAGAGAAGAAATGAATATACAAGCCTAGGGAAAGGCTCTATGGTAATGTGACAGGGTTTATATACCTACAGTACTTAGGGTAGACAAGATCATGACTGAATAATGTGAGCTCATGATCTGTGATGTGGGATAATGGTGAATGGCATCATGAATCGAACGACGATGTCCATCTGTCTGATCTATCTACCGGCAATATCTACCTATCCGTCTGTCGAGATCAATGAGATCTGACAGTCGTGACCTGGTGATCGTCGGCATCGTTCGTGACCTGCCACTGGCAAAGCTAGGATCCATCGATAGCTTCAAGCTGCTGATGTCGATGCGCACATCGTAGAAATTTCACCGGAGCCGTCGGGTGGCGTACGCAGTCCATGCTTGCAGTCATCACGACCGCCACTACCTGTACCTGGTCATCTAATGCATCCGATTTCAAACTGAATGCCTTGACTTGTTGCAGTTATCGTTCGCAATTGTCACCACTGACCGATAATGAATATTCGGGCACGCCACTAGCCCGGTGCATAAAATTTGCTTCCATGCCGGTTATTGCGGTGGCAAACGTAACGGGATATCGATGTCAAGCCATCATTTCACATGCCGGCTGTTGTGTTACTCAAACCATGCCTTTGATTGACTCTAGTTGAACGAAGCTGGTTTTAAAACACTGACTTGTTCTGATTGTTCTTTCAAGTATCGTTGCAGCGACATCCATCGCTAGACGAGGTAGCCGCAGTACTGCTGCGATTACGTTTATCTTCCTTGTTTGTCGCCGGAACGTTCCATAACATAAGAATGGAATAGGCGACGCCAGACCCGTCTCGCCACTGGAACAGCCTCTGTAAGTCATAGGACAAGTTCCTCATGTCTGGAATATGAAGGACCTGTGCTGTCAAGTCGAGTCAACCCCCGTCCCATGATGTTCGAGCTATTGTCCCTCTCTCTGCTCGCGTTTTCATTATTCTCCACAACCAAGGCTTGGTGGTTCTCCAAGATCTTGAACTCGGACACAGGACCATCGCCACTCATCGTTACACCGACAACTGTGGTTGGACCCGTCAGCCAACTTGCGCCAGATGGCTTTAATCGATCGTGAGTTGGTATAAATTGTCGCCTCTTAATGCGCTGCCAACGTTTTATAGGGCAACTCTTGTCAATCGCGTATACCCTGCACCGTTGATCCAGGCCAACAAGGTGAGAGGGGGGATAATGTTTAGATTACCGTGCTTATGCCTGTCTAGAATGATCACTTTTCTCTTCAACTTATCAATCAACTCACAGACGACTCCATGCCTCTTCAAACGAGTGTGGTGAATGGCTATATATCTGATCTTGTGGATCCCGTGTTCACCTCTCGCAGCATTGGCATGGAATGTTTCAGCACAAGTCCAACTGGGCTGACGATGGTGCATCCATCACTCAATGTCCGCTAAGTCCGGGTGAGGCATTTACGGCCAAATTCACCCCGGCTGGTCAAACCGGGACATATTGGTACCATTCACATCATTGGTGACGGGCTCCGAGGGCCACTAGTTATTTATGACCCAGAGGTCCCTCTAGGATACTTGTATGATGTTGATGACGGTCAGTTTATGTTGACTCTGCGTCTGTACCCCAGCTTACCATCGCATATAGCAAGTACGGTCATCACTCTCTCTGATTGGTGAGCAAAATTGGATCATTGAAAGATTTGGGCTGACCAAGATATAGGTATCATGTTCCTTCTCTCATACTCGATGGCGTGAGAGGGGGAGTGATCCCCAATTCGAGCCTGATCAACGGTCTCGGTCGCCATCCTGCTCTCAGTTATCAATGTCCAATCAGGATTACGATATAGTTTCCGCCTGTTTGCAACATCATGCGATTCCGCATTCAACTTCACGATCGATGGTCACCGGATGATGATGATCAAGGTAGATGGGACTGAAGTGGAGCCCACACAAGTGAATTCAGTTTCCATCCTTGCTGGTCAATACTATTCTGTTGTTGTGATGGCTAGCCAGCCGGCTGGAAACTATTGGGTTCGTGCCTCGACCGACTTCTCCTCAATCTTTGCGAATGGTCAAAATTTGGCCATCTTGCGATATGCAGGGGCACCCTATGCAGACCCCACGTCAGCACCTGGCCCATATGTAATTCCCTTTGATGAAAGCAACCTGCACCCTCTCTCCAACCCACGTGCTCCCGGGATACACGAGATTGGAAAGGCGGATTGTACTTGCTCCAGGGTTTAGCTAGGGGAACTTTTTATTTAATAACGTGTCCTTTGTCAATCCTCCGTGCCAGTGTTGCTTCAGATTCTGAGTGGAGCGAGGCACCCTTCGGAACTGCTGCCAAACGGAAGTGTCTACGTGCTTCCCCAGCACAAAGTTGTCGAATTAAGATTGCCAAACCCTGCTTCTGCTCCCGGTGCCCCTGTACGTATACATATGCCAAACGATGTCCCAAGTTGACTCTAGTGCGTTTTCGTTAGCATCCCATACATCTCCACGGGGTATGTGGTTTCCTCCACACTTTTCCTGTAGCTCAACGGTTTTCCAGCACAACTTTGCTGTTCTGAGGGTTGCAGGCACCAATGCAACCAACTTCAAGAACCCCGTCCGGCGCGATGTCGTGTCCATTGGCAAAAGCACGACTGACAACGTGACGATCCGTTTCGTGACAGACAATCCAGGACCTTGGTTCCTTCACTGGTACGTAGTTACCCTGGCAATCTGATATTATCGTCATCTCACCATGTCAAGCCACATCGAGTGGCACCTTTTTCAGTACGTTGACGGCGAGGAATGCACATGAACATGATTCAGGAACTGATCACCTCTCTCCTCCCTAGTGGATTTGCGGTTATGATGGCGGAAGCGCCGCATGTCGCTGCTGTTCAAGAAGCCAAAGTCACCCCAGGTATATACCATAGTTTATCGTACTGGTGCGATCTACAGAAACTGACCCATTGCACACAGCGGACTGGGGTCAGATGTGTCTCCCAGACCAAACTTGGGGACAAACACTCCTAGGTTCACCGGGCCAGTAAAGCAGGACAGACATAGACTAGCCCTTGATATATTATATTTCGTTGGATAGTGTCCTTGTTTGCCATGGATGACGCTCACCCTGCGAGTGAAATCCAAATGGCGCGGTATCTCACAAGCATGCCACATATATGTCTGAGAGCACGTGAGCAAGAGCGACGGGGATAAAACGGGGACCGCCATCGAACCTTGCATGACAGATGCCATCTGTCACTCACTCTGTACTCATCTTAAAAGGTAAGGGTGAACACGTTTTTGTGGTGGCTGACGAGGGTCCCATCGGTTGGCTGCTTGTGTTTCAGCCTCCCATTGAGTCATCAATATTAGATTGTGAAAGACTCTGTACCCGCTAAGTATTACATGCGAGCTTATCCTGTGAGCAGAATATTTGTAAGGAAAAGGGACATGTGGCAGTCGCTGTCACATGCCTATCACCGTCGCAACAAGTACTTTATAGCAGAGGGACCGAGTCTTTTGATACAGGTACAAGCAGGGTCAGGACATACCAGACTATGCCGTAGACAACCCGGGAGGCTGCGGAGGGGGTGATCAAGAGGAGGATACTTGCCGGGACGCAGAGATCGAGACGGAAGATGGGGTACCGAGGGAAGACTGAGTGGATGAGAAAGGCCGAGCCAGCAACGGAGGATGGTCTATGCAGTCAATGCATCCCAAGAGATGACATATCTCCGACGGACGTCCAGACTCGACCAAGGAACTCTGGAGATGAGGACAACGAGGAGACGTATCGACCACCGAAGCCCGCTGAACTGGCAGATCGGGCCCGGCACTCGAACACGTGGCGTGGTCAGCAACGGGACGGGCTGGAAGGTTCCACTGACGACAAGGCGATGCAAAAAGCGACACATTGACGGGGAAGACCAAGTGGCAACAGCGAGTCTACTCGACAAGCCCGAACGCTGATTAGACAAGGCGATTGAGTCGAACAAAGGCATGGGTGATGCCAAGATCCATGGGGAGGTCCAAAAAGCTGGTACGGGTCGTGAGCGAGATGGCGACGGTGGTGCGGTAATCAACGCTAGCGACGAGTCGGATCAACTCGTGCTGAAGGCATCAACTATGGACGAAAATCGTGAGCGTCGTAGTAAACAACTGGAGAACGGCCAAACCACATACCTGAACCACCGAAGCCACCTGACAAGGCCGTACGAAATGCTGAAGCTCCGAGGGTGCGTGGAAGGTGCTTGCAGACCATGAAGATGGATTCGGCAGCTGCAAAGTGGATGCACTGAGAGTGTCGCACTGTCAGCACCCGATGAGGACTTGATGGACCAACCAAACAACCTATGTGCTGTAACGTGTCAGAAAACTCACTTGTGATGGTGGCTCGAGATGAGAGAAGGACGTCGAGGTGGGTTGGAAGCGCCAGTGCATCGGCAATGGCGATGGTGATGGCGAGGGCGGTGAGGATGACGATGGGAAAAATGGACAACGAGGCGATGAGTGCCGTAATAAACAAGTCATCGGTTAGGACGACTGGCGCTGAAGAACCAACCTGCAATAATCTCCAGTGGGGTCCACTAAGCCAGCTCACCCTGTGAGTACTGAGCAGAGGAACAACCTACCATGAAACTCACTGCCAAATGCGGTACAATGCGGCTTCTCGGCATAAAGTCCGACGCGCATAGCCTTAACAAGGAGGGTTCGTAGTTGAATAAGCATGAAACTGTATCGACTTGGATCAACGCTGGTCTCTAAATGTGGGTTTCTGTTATTCGGAATTCTGACTCGAATGTGGCGATTCGACAAGCGAGGGGGCTGCGGCGCTGAGCTGATGGAACGAGTACCTCCAATAGCAAAATGGGCGCAGCCGCCAGCGGATGTGCCTCGTTGCACTCTATGATGTACTCTACGACGCCATCGGACAACCACCCGGGCTTGTCGACCCGCACTCGCCTGCATGAACAGTCCGTCTTTCGCACCTCGGGCTTCAAGTTATTGGTCCAAGTCGTTCTACGGCAAGTTGCCGACTCTATGGTTGCCATCATCGAGCTAGGGGGGGAACTCTTTCGAAGCCCCTGGTGGCGTAGACCGCGCTGACTGCCTTTGCCGTACCTTGTCTCGGTCATCTAATTTCGCCGGTCGTAATTAAAGTTCTACATGGTTGGCGCTCATACCGCCATGGGACCCGCAGTCGTACCTGACCCATAACACCCTCATACCGGTTACTAACTCATCAAGGTTCTGTAATGCAGTCGACCAGGCAGTGTTGCTTAGTACCATGTGCTGCCCAAGTCGAGACCACATAAGCTGTACGTTTGCGATTCTGGTTCGTCTCACTACAACTGTTCCAAAGCATTTTTCTGACCATGTTCATTGCTAGCTACAAAAGCGGTTCAGTCTTGGCAACTGTGTCCACCCGGGTTGTCTTGTCCGCCGTCGGTACGTGCGCTAGCACATATATTGGATAAGCGCAATTATCGGCTTTTTCGCTTCCGCTGGAACAGCCTCCTGAAGCCATTTGGTCGATTTATTGTCTCTGGAGCATAAAAGGAATTGGGCCACTAAGCCCATCAGTTCCTCCCGTAATGTTCGAAATATTGTCCCTGTCTCTGCTTGCGTTTTCACTATTCTCCATCTCTAAAGCGTCGTGGCTCCCCAAGCTTTTGGACTCGGACGTAGACCCACCACAACTCATCGTCGCACCTACGAATGTAGTCGGACCCGTCAGCCAACTTTATATCGTGAACGACGATATCGCTCCAGATGGCTACAATCGATCGTGAGTCAGTGTTGATTGTCACCTCTGAATGTGTTCCCAATGACTTTGTAGAGCAACTCTCGTGAATGGTGTATTCCCTGCGCCATTGATCCAGGCCAACAAGGTGAGAATAGGTATAGTATCTCTATTACCGTGCTTATACCTTTCTAGAACGACCATTTTTCTCTTCAACTTATCAATCAACTCACAGACGACTCCATGCCTCTCCAAACTAGTGTCGTACGTGATTGTATATCTAATTTTGTGGACCACATCCTCACCTACCTCTCGTAGCACTGGCACGGAGTTTTTCAGCACAAGTCCAACTGGGCCGACGGTGTTGCATCCATCACCCAATGCCCGCTAAATCAGGGTGAAGCATTTACGGCCAAATTCACTGCCACGAATCAGACTGGAACATACTGGTACCATTCGCATTATTCAACCCAATATTGTGATGGACTCCGAGGGCCATTGGTTATATATGATCCAGAGGACCCCCTAGCATACTTGTACGACGTTGATGATGGTCCGTTTACAGCAACTTTTCAAACGTACCGAGCTGATAATCTCACACAGCAAGTACGGTTATCACTCTCTCGGATTGGTAAGCAGATTTCACGTCACAATGAGTCTGAACTGAATTTGATATAGGTATCACCAACCTTCTCTCATACTTAACGGCTTTTTGAGAGCATTGCCTCCAAATTCGACCCTGATCAATGGCCGTGGTCGCTATCCCGGCGGTCCAGCGGTTCCGCTCTCAGTTATCAGTGTCCAGTCAGGATTACGATATCGGTTCCGCCTGGTTGGCACATCATGCGATGCCGCTTTCAACTTCACTATCGATGGCCACCAGATGACGATCATCGAGGTGGATGGTACTGAAATAGAACCCACAGAAGTCGACTCCGTATCCGTCTTTGCCGGTCAACGCTACTCTGTCGTCGTTACATCAAACCAACCTGTTGGCAACTATTGGATTCGTGCTTCGACCGACTTTTCCTCCACTTTCGAGGACGGGCAAAATTTGGCCATCCTGCGATATCAAGGTGCGCCAGATGAAGATCCCACGTCAGCACCTGGTCCATATGAAATCCCGTTCAACGAGAGCAATTTGCACCCACTCTTCAACCCAGCCGCCCCTGGGATACCCGAGATTGGAAAGGCGGACAAGTCCTTTGCGCTTGTTCCAGGCTTCAACTTCACTAACGGGGACTTCTTGTTCAATAACGTATCCTTCTCCAATCCTACTGTACCCGTGCTTCTTCAGATTCTCAGTGGAGCAAGACATCCTTCGGAACTGCTTCCAACTGGGAGTGTCTACGAACTCGCCCCGCACAAGGTTATAGAAATAAACTTCCCAAACCCATCTAACGCTCCCGGTGCTCCTGTACGTGGCTCGTTTGGAAAGTAGCGATCTATATTGACCCTTTGTCAGCATCCTATACATCTGCACGGTGTATGTGGTTCACCTTCACACTCCGTTTTATCTGTAGTTAAACATTCTTTTCCTAGCACAACTTTGCTGTTGTGAGGTCTGCGGGCAGCAACGCGACCAATTTCGTGAACCCTGTCCGGCGTGATGTCGTGTCAATAGGCAGTGCCACTACTGACAATGTGACCATCCGTTTCGTCACGGACAATCCAGGACCTTGGTTCCTCCATTGGTGAGGAATACCCTAAGAGTCACATATGATCGTGATCTCACACATTCGATATCTAGCCACATTGACTGGCACCTCTTCCAGTGCGTTGACTGAAAATGGGCAAACGTGATTCAGGAATTGATCACTGTTTTCGTAGCGGATTTGCCGTCGTAATGGCGGAAGCACCGCAAATCGCGGCTGTACAAGAAGCCCGTGTAATCCCAGGTACGTACCGGTTCATCGTGCTGGTGCGATCTGCTGAGAGTGACTGCTTCGCACGCAGCGGACTGGGGTAAGATGTGCCTCCCGGACCAGGCTTGGGGACAAACATATCTGGGGCTACCTGGCCAGTAGGGCGGACATTCATGTTGTTGAATTTTTTTTCTCTGTGCGAAAGAGCCAGTGTTGCGTAAAAACTGTAGAACACCAACTATCCTTTGCAGTACTCTTGTGTCGTGATGCGGAATGTTGGATAATATAATTTATTGTTTGGGATCGCGGTGAACTCTGTTCTGACTGCGAGTATTGAATCCCAAACAACGCATCACTACGCAAGCACACGAGGGCCGGCAGACGGGCCGCACAGGTATTCCTTTGGCACGCATGATGAGCCTACCTAGGTGAACGCGACGGTATTCTTGCGGGGACTGACAGAACCAAGCTTGATAGATCTGGTCTGCAACACATCTCCGAGGATCGATCGAAGTCAATGTGCTATTGCAGTGGCAGTGTCTGTCGCCTGCTTGTGTCTCAATTGTCCACTGAGTCTCGGATTAGGTTGGGTCCTCGCCGGCATAGAAGCGATTTAGCTATGCATCATGCTCGAGGTACACAGACCAGTAGTACATGTGTCTTCTCCAGCGATCTGTCCTGGTTCCAGACTCTTCGAATCCGAGCTCGACAGGGATGTACTGCCAGTCTATCAAAACGTAGCGTGGTCCAGGGGAGCATGATTGTGGTCTCGTAAAGATCACGGTGCGTGACTGTGCGTGACTGTCATGCTTGCTTGCTTGGCACAGACGCACGGAGAGCCGAGAGGCTTACTCGGACACGGTTCGTCGAGGTCCTGTTCAGTTGTGATTACGAGTTCCTTTCGGATTAGAGGGCTATGTTTCCTGGGGTGGATCTTTCCTAGATGACTCTTTCAAGCTTATAAAGTACGTTCGTCCGGTTCTCGCCTGACTAAAGTTCAAAGAGAGAAGAATTCACAACGGATGTAGTCAACGAACCAGACGTGCCTGAGCACTACCAAGCGGGGATGTACTCATGTCACTCACACTATTCCTCTCAAATATGTGATTGGTCGAGAGGACCTTTGATCATCGATGATCCTGATGATCCTTACCGTTACTGGTACAATGGTAAGGTATGATCCTCGTTGTCTTTAGAGTGCTCTGATCACTTGCACGTCAAGGTACCATATTGCTTCTCCAGTGCTCAGAAATATCTCTGTTGTCAACGCAAATTTGTCCCTTATTATTGCAATGAACTAGGGGTATTATCCAGGCCGCGGGTCTGCCACATCAACGTAATCCCTATCGACGGGCACAACTTGACCGTCATCGCGCCCAGACTGAGGGACAGTTGACGGAGTCGCTTCTTGTACATTCGCCCCAAGTGTTTGCCAGGCAACTTGAACGCTACCGTCTATTGTTAACGCTACAGAGCCAGTAAGTTGGCGGCTATTGGATTCGGGCCTTGCACAGCACCCCCAGCGCGACCTTCTACGGGGGACTCAACTTTGCCATTTTGCGATAAGTGGTGCACCAAGCCAAGACCCTTGAACGACCAACCAGATGGCAAGCGTAGGTCCTCTTTTGGAGCAGAATTAGCGCGCTCTCGTTAATCCAGGAGCCCTCGGTATTTCCAACCACAGGAAGGCAGAGATTGCCGCCGACAATCACGTAGGTGGTGTCCTTTATATGAATGGCGTTGGCTATTTGCCCCCAGCTGTGCCTGCGCTATCTGATCTGATCTTCGTCATCATACCACCTGCGAACTCCGTGTCGTCGTTTCGGCCATCTGAATGACCCTCTGGCTCGATATGGATGTTGGAACTGACTAATCACGCAACTTGCTATGCTGCTGTACAAATTCTCACTCGATGGACGCCTCCTCGCCGGGACCACTGGTGCTCCGGATCGGTGTGGATCTATGGCCACATTTCCATTGACCTGGCAACCGGAATTCTATAAACAACCAAGTCCTTATTTGAGCTCGTGATAACAAGAATCTCCTCACCTATCGCACGACAGCAGTATCAGCGGTCTCAACATGTCAACGGTTAGAGCTGTGCTCTCAACACTGGCCATTTGCATCCCTTCTAGGTTGTCCACGCGTGTCACCCTGCGACACTACGACGCAAAAGAAAGTTGGCTCTGTCACCAAGTCGCATACAAAACCGATTGTCTCCATTACCATCTCGGAAACTGGCAACATCGCTAGGTATGTGTTCTGACGCGCTCAAACATGTTCATTATTACCCATCACAATACATCACTTAGTAGAGCATGAACGTGAACTTGGGTTCAATTCAGAACCGAACTGGGAGATCATCTCATCCTCACACCACAACGTATTCGTACGTCACCTTTGCCTTATCACTCACCGCTGGAACTAGATCCTCGAATAGGACCGTCTCTTCTTGTGCCCCTCTTCGTGTGAGTCTCATCCTGTACATCGATAATGGAATGGGAACGCCATAGCAGTGATCGGATACCATTCATATCATGCATATCATTTTCTAATACAATGGATATCATAGTCCACAAACGTTCTTATCGTGACGGGAGATAGAGCATGGTATGAGGCACTGCTGATACCCAATTCTTGCTTGTTATCTTTTGTGAGGTCACGACCGTGAGAATAATGGATAGGATGATGCGACAGCAGACTCAGACGCGTAGTGCGAGTGGGAGGAATTGAGCAATTTATTCCTTTATCTCTTAGACTAAGGTACTAAATACTGTACTCCTATTTCAATTGGCATAGGCAATTTGCCCCTCTGCTTACTGTATGTGAGGAGCCATCATCCTTCTATATGTGATGAGTCATCATCCTCATTCAGCTTGTCAGAACCAACATTATCTCATCATGATGTTAATGATTTATATGATATCAAAAAAGTGCTTGCTTGGCCTCCTTTCACCATCCTTTCACTCTGGCCACACATGTTTGTTTTGGTTGATGCTAAAAGATCACATACAACTCATTGTTCCAAACAAGTCACAGCAAATTAGTATATATCACATCAGGTGGATATATAACCCTCAGTGAAACTCAACTGAAATGGTGACCTCTGTGCCCTCTTGTCTTCATTGTTGTTTCTCATTAAACCATCAGATATCCCTGCTCCTATTATACTATTAGCATGGCCTCCAACTCCTTACAGTCTTATCAGCAAATTGTCAACTTACTTTTCCTGTTTTTTACTGCTTTGTGGTCTCAAAAAGCAGATTCTCACCCTCAAAGCAGCAGAAAAGTTCAAAAAAGTAAATGTACATTTTGCTAATGCTGCCATGCAGATTGTCCAGTTGAACAACTATATATCCAGTATGGTCACTCATATCTTCTGCCAACAATCCATCTTATATGACCATTGGTAGTTGTTATTGTCACTGCCATCACATATGATCATTGTGAGCAGTGCTTGTGTGTGCTACCCTGTTTAGTTTTAATTGACAACTTGGATTGCAATGCTGCCATTCCAGTCCTTACCTTTTTGAAAGAGGTGTGTTACTTTGCTCTTAGCAGCATATTTCCTGGCTGACAATAGTCAAAGATAGAGTATATTTGGGTATGTTCAAGCAACAATATCTAGAAGAGCACTAAGTCTGAGCTAGACATGGGTCTTTATAATCTTTGTATTGGTGTGTGACACAGAGGATTTCTCTGTGTATATATTTGGAATTGACAGTTCCATTGGTCTATTATATTGGCATTGGTTATGCTATATAGGTTTATTCTTATATGGTGCATAGCACACAGCTAAAAGTGTGCATTGATATCTAAGCATTGATAGTCTCCATAAGTTTGGATTTTTTTTTTAGGTCAATTGAACTGACTAGACCCATTTTCAGTGGGTAGTAGCCTTATACATGGTCCTCTCATAGTTAGCTTTTTTGCTTTGCACATTTTCTACCTTTAGTGACCACCTTCTGGCAGCTGCATGCATTTAAATCTGAATGAAATTTATCTTTATAACCATGAAGTTATAGGTGTAAGTAGATTAACTCATGATTATTTATTATACTAAAATGAGATATGAATATTCTATAGGTTGTATTATATATAAGGTAAGTAACTGGATGTTTCTAGTATTTTATTATGCTGGTGATTGTGAGTACTATAACTGTCTATCTTGATCTCACTTGTTGGACCATGACTTCAACCACAGTTGTGATGATCCTGCAAGTGTATGCAATGTGAAATCAATCCAAAATGATTCTTTGGATCCTCTTGTATATTTATGGCTCACAAGTTATTATTGCCTTTGTGAATATGGGCATTGACAATTGTCACATAATTTTCTCAGGTAAGACCTGTGCTTAATTGCATTCTTCATGACCTCACATAAGTCTTTCTGTCACAGTCACTCAGTTCCTTGATGTTGTTACAATTTTCCTCTATCTCATACATGCACTATGCTTCACTCTAGACTATGCAGCACCTGAGTGCTACCTTTGTTTCTCTTGCCTCGAATGCTGACTCAATCATTCACCCCTTACATGCTAGGCTGTGCTTCTCTTTCTGCTCTCACTTCCACGCACAGCCTGGTTCACCTTTTGTCAGCATTCCTACTTTATTACCTTGTCATAACCTTGCCATAGCCTTACCATTGCTCCCTTTACGCCATTGGCTACCAATAGACTGGGAGCTCCATTTACGCTATTGGCTATCATCTCAATGGTACACTCCCACGTCCGTCACCTCTCTCTTTACACCATTGGCTACCACTACTTAGGGAGCTCTACTTATGCTATTGGCTACCGTCCCATGGGTATAGTCTCACACCTGCCCTTAACCAGAGTTTAGGGCACCATACGAGTACTTATACATGACTGTGTATTACGATACCTTAGCTTTCATCTCCCTTGTACTTCATTAGTACTAGGCCCCTTGTCCAATCTACGTTACCTTCTTCCTTGACCTCGTGTGCCTTGTCTTTATGACTCAGCAAACCCATGTACCTTAGTCTCTACGACTAGGTGAACCCTTGACAGAGTGCTTCACGATATGCCCTCCTACCTTCGAACTTGAACCACTGACTCAGCCTAGTCTTTCAAGGGCTACACGCTGTCCTACCCGGTCAACGTGTAACAGATGTCTCAAATTGCAATGTATTATGAGACAACAATTTACCAAACCTCCATGTTTTAATCATATGAATTCTCCTTGGGTTTTTACTTTTAGTTTTTTCTATCACCCAAATCATCAAGCATTCAATTAAGATATACAAAGCAACAAAATGATGGCAGCCTAATTGGTACATGCAACTACTTGTAAAAGATGAGATTGTTTATTTCCTTGTGTATGTTTTGATTTCTCTTCTGACTTATATTTGTTATGACATCATGCAAATACTTATGCTACTGTGTGTAAGGCACTTGTATTATTACCCTTATGACATTCACTAGTGCACTGGTTGCACTTAATGTTCTTTATGACTATCTCTGGTCACATGACTACCCTATCCCTTCATCACATCATTACATCCATGTGATCACATCTTAATCCCTCTTCCTTTCTTTCATGACTATCATAACCCCAACTGATCATCTAGATTCTTACCACACCTCATGGTTGAAGCATGTCTGAAATGCATCTTCCATTTTATTCATCTCCACCTTTTCTGATTGGTATGACATTTTATTTAGATTAATTATCTAGATCATGACTCTGCAGAACCCTTGATGGGATCTCTGCCATGATTACTCTTCTAAATTATTCATACTTTGGGTTTGATCTCCATATACATCAATCCCTGCATTCATCTTCATTTCTGATCTTTTTAGATGAATGCCTAACCTTTTCCTCATGGACATTACCCTTTATTTTAAAGCCTATAGCATTAATAGTATATACCCTAGACCCTGGTCACAGCTTGGTCTGTGCACCATCTTGTACTATATATAAAGGGGTTATGCAAGGGCTAAATCCCTCAGCCTAATCCACTTGTTCACCTCTCCTACTCTGCCTGCAAAGGTAGCCTAGTGATGTTAAGTCTAGCAAGTAGCAGGGTAGCTATTCACCTACCAGTCCTTTATTGGATCCCTAGAAGTGAGGCATTGCCCTAGAGATAAAGCTAACCCTACTCTTCTCCCCTCTTTCTCCCTTTGTGATACTATATGTTAGCCAACTTGTGACTTGGTCAAGACAGAACATAGTCAAGACACTGTGGATGACATTCATTATCAATACTGTGTGCAAGATAACCTATGTAACTCAAGAATCTTATTGCAAGTCCAAGATGATATTATATCTGCAGAAGACATAGGTGTACACTGCTGGTCAACCTTATCATATTCACATATTTTATTTAGTAGTTGTTCCTCCTTGGTTGTGATCTTGAAAAAAATTCTGTGATATCTATGTGAAGCCCCTGGATATGGGTAGCAACCTGATAGCTTTCAAGAATGGCAACCTGGAATCAGCCATGTGATTACCCAAGACTCAGAATTCTCACCCCAAGGGTTGTTCATGATTATGCTAGATTCATAGGACCTAGTATTAGAAGGATGCAGACATGGCTGCAAGAGTGCCTGTCATACTAGGGATGCAAGAGTTTTCTAAGAAGTAAAAGATCACCCTTTCATTCTTTCTGATTCCCTTTGGCTGTCCTAGCCTTCTTCCTTCTGACACTCATGGTTTAGCTCTGTAGAAGTGATGCCAGATTACCCAACAGGTTATGGTGATGGAGTTAGGCAGTGTAGCTCTCTGTGGTCACAACAATATTGCTTTTGCCCACTATCACAATGTTCCTTCCACTATCTTACTTTTGAGTATTTGCAAAGCCAACTAATTGCTCATATGTTTTCCTCTCATCTTCTAGGATCATCTTCTTTAGTATTCTTAATCTGATCACCAACACACCTATAATAAACAACACTTTGATGAACTTGTTTTTTTATCTAAGTATATGCTCTACTATGCCTCAGTTCATCATCAGCACATAAGAGCTGTATATCCCTGACCTTTATGGCTACTGGCAGGGAATTGATATCAGATTTGGTGTGGGCTTGCAGCCTACTCCCAGCCAAAATGCTGTAATGTCTGTGATGGTATTCACAGATGTCACAGCCCTAGAGCAAACTGAGGTCATGTAGGGGGATTCAGATGAATTGGAGAATATTCAGGAAGTTCAGAGGTTGAAGAAACATATTTCTCAGATTTCAGTGGCAAAGGGAATTTGAAGCGGAACTCGCAGACGAACGTAGTTGTTGTCAGCGGGTTACTGCAAGAGTAGTGGATACTGGGCATGTCAAACGGTGGTTCAGAATATTTTTATCTCCACCCAGGCTTATCTGTCTTGTTTATGTATTACCATCATGATGTTGCACAATGTAGGTGTCAGCGCTTCAGCGGTGGAATGAACCTTGTTCATGTTCGATTTGCGCGATGAGAGTGCTCAAGCGTTCATAAGCGACAATGATGGTGTCTGCCGATTCGGATGAGTATAGTGCATGTGATACTGTATCTACTCGCATGGGTGGTATACAGAGCCACCAGGAGTGCCCTAGTGGCGATACGGACGACAGCGGCGACGAAATGGTCACGCCGGGTTGAAGTAGCAGACTAGGGGATAGATTGGACCTCAAGAACAAACTGAGGTGTCGAGGACGGTTTGGAGTGCCGAATAAATGGGAACGTCGATGGATTAGATAGGTGACGAAGCCGGATGAATGGTGCAAAGAGTAGCACGCGCCACGACTTGAATCGACTCGGTATAGAAACACTATCCAAGGATAAGACAAGTCAGCAAAGAAGGTGAGAGTGCACGACTGTCAATATATCTAGGCCACACACGCCTTCACAGATGACCTATCAAGGCCATCAATCTATCATGCCAACACAGGAAGATGAAACGGCTACTTGTTTGTTAGTCAACCAGGCGTGAAAAGGGATGTTCATCATTCGTATGATTGCGTCAAGGCAGAAGCAGGCAAATCAGAGCAATTGGATTTGTTGTATATGATTGGAGGTACAGGAGTCAGGACTCCGGGGTGCGGAACCTGAAGACGGCAGCACAAGAATTGCTGGATAAGGATTGCATGCACTGAAGCAGCAAGACCACTGACTCAAAGTCGCATGCAAAGGTGAACACCAAGATGTTATCAAGCTCATGTTCACATGCAAATGTGAACAACATTGCCGGGGGAGATAGCGACAGGGGTGCCGGTGAACGTTCATTTCAGGTTCGAATGCGTTCGGAGTCGGATGACCAACTGCAGCGTCCAGATAAGGAAATCACGTCTCGCGCATTACATAACCCTCTGAGCAACAAGTCTCTAAAGAAGTCTACTCTCCTCATTTTAACCATTATCCAAAATGAAATAGTCCTCCACTACAATGTTGTAATAGCAATCATGTGCACAGCCAGGCCTGTGATCATATCAATACATTGTCAAAACTAAGTAAAGGGCAGTAGTGCCCACTACATGTACATTAGTTTATATAGATAATAAGGATAAGAGGAACTCACCTCAGCCAAAATCCAATGAGGTGGAAGATGACTGAGGGAGATGAAAACAAGTATTTGGTATAAGAGTCCATGGGTGCAGGCATGTTTGCATATTTTGCTGATAACTTCAACAGCTATCTAAGCAGCTCCTGAGTAACTCCTGTTAACTCTGAAATGTTAGTAACAACTTCAATGAGCTCTGATAAGCTTCAACATAGAAGATGGCAGAGTTAGTCCAGAGTTGCTCAGAGTTAGGGGCTTTTAACACTTTCACTTAAGTGTAGTTGAAGTCCCATGGCTTGAATAAATTTCCAGTGTTGTTCCCTGATTAATGGTTTTGTCATGATGTCTGCCATCATATCTTCAATTGAGACATAGTGAATAATCACCTCTTTCTTTTCCATCAAGTCATTCCAGATAAAGTGGTACTTTTACTAAATATGCTTTGTTTATGCTTAAAACTGTGGGTATCAAAAAAGCATGATTGTGGCTTGATTATTGTAGTAGAGAATTGTGGGTCCTTTGAGGGGATGTTCTATTTTCTTAAAGAAACTTTAGAGCCAAGCAAGGTGTTGGCCTGCAGCACTAAGTTCAATGTACTCTGACTCTGTGGTGGAGAGAGCAACCATGCTTTGTTGTTTGCTGAATCAGGAAATGGCCCCTTGATTGTTTAGAAAGATATAATCTGAGGTCAATTAAGAGTTATCTGGGTTTTAAGACCACCCTGTGTTAGAATATCCATGGAAGTCCATATTCATTTCTGTATTATTTTCATCATATTGAAGCTTCATGTCTGGAGTTGCCTGAATGTACTGGAATACTTGCTTGGCTGCTTTCCAGTGGCATTTCTTTGGTGCAGAGCTGAAATGACTAAGTGTCCCAATTGCAAATGCTAGATTCAGGCATGTTCCTAATATTAGGTACATCAGAAAACTGATAACAGTAAGGTATGAGATGGTTTTTCCATTTATTGTGATTTCTAAAATGACTGTGTCATCTTTGAGGTCTGTATCAGACAGTATAATGTTGTGTACCATTAGAGTTTGTACTAAAGATGCATCTGACATTCCAGTGCATGCTAGAACATTTTGTGTATACTGAAATTGCATCATGAGATGGTTCAGAATTTTCTGTCTCTTTAGATTTCAATTTCTAAGATAAAGCAAGCTTCTTCTAAGCCCTTCATTTTGAAAGCAGAGGATGACATCTTCTTTACAGAGTTTATATAGCTTCTGGTGCTTGTCATAAGAAGTAAATCATCAACATAGACCACTAGAAAACAGACCTGTTTGAACTTTCAGATGACATAGAGGCATGTTTCTGCATTCAGGCATATAAAACCTAATTCTTCTAATTTCTTGTCAAGAGTTTTATTCCATGTCTATTCAGTTTGTTTCAGCCCATATAGGGAGTGCTGGAGTTTCCAGCAATGTTCATTCAGAATAGAAACTCTATCCAAAGGTATAAAATACAACTCCTTCTCAAGTTCTCTGTTTAGGTAGGTGGTGGATATATTCATTTGATTCAGTTCTAGGTTATACTTTGCTGCAAGTGAGACAATGGTGCAAATGGAGTCAAGGTTTGCAACTAGAGCAAATACTTCTTGATAGTTCACTCTTTTTTTTTGAGTGAATCCACAGGCAACTATCTAAATCTTATATCAGTCAATTTTTCTATTTTGATCTTGTTTGATCCAAAAAACAGGTTTTAATGTGATGGGTACCTCAGCTGAAATCAGCACTGTGTTATAACATCATGAATATACTTGCATGCTACAATGTGTTAGACATCAAGTATTATGACTAGTATGACTTTCCTAGTGCACTGATTGCACTTTATGATCACATGACTTCCCTGATCACATGACCACTCCTTTCCTTCACACATCACACCTTCACCTGTTGTTGAGCAACCAAAGTGAAACACAATACTCTGCCTATCTTTCATCACCATAACTTATTGGGCAATCTGACATCAACTTCTGAATCTTTGAGAACATCTGGAGGAAAAAGTGCTGAACAGCAAAAAGGGGATTGAGAGTGAGGAAAGGGTGATCTACAACACCTTAATGAACTCTTGCATCATCAGTATCACCAAGCACTATTGCAGCTGATGTGCATCCTCCTAATACTGCATCCTATAAGTATAGCATAATTGTGAGTGACTTGTGGGGTGAGAAGTCAGGATCTTGGGTAATTGCATGGCTATCTCCAGGTTGCCATCCTTGAAAGCTGATCTAGGATGCCACCCTATCCTGGGGTACCACACAGTATGTCCCAACAGGATCTTCTCCATAGCTGCAGCACAAGAAGGCACAATTATAAATACTAACACATTAATATGATAAGGAGCATCAGCAGCATATGCCTATATGATCCACAGATATAACATCATCTTGAGTGTTGCAATAATTTCTTGAGTCACATGATCTTATCTTCACAAAGCAATTTTGATAAATAATAGTCTTCCAAGTTGTCTTGACTGGGTTTTATCTTGACTGAGTCCTGAGTTAGCATGACCACACAGTTATAAATAGAAAAAGGGGTAGAGGTGAGGATAAGACTGCATCTGAGCAATGCCTCACTTCCAGGCAGTTCAAAGACCAGGTGGGCAAATAGCTACTCTTTTACTTGTTATGCCTTGAACATCATCAGGCCACCAGTTAAGGCAAAGTGAGAGAGGTGAACAAGTGGATTTGGCTGGGGGATAACAGCTCTTGCACAACCCCTTATATATAGTACATGAGAGTGCACAGACCAAGCTGTGACTTACTATCTAGGGTATAAGCTATTAATACTATTGAAGGATAGGATACTAAGGGTAATGTCCATGAGGCAAAGGTCAGGCAGGCTTCTGAGAAGATCAGAAATGAGGAAACCTGCAGGAAGTAATGTAAAGGAAAGATCATCACAAGATGTGAATGATCAGGAGGGAGATCATAACAGAGATCCCATCAAGGGTTCTGCAGAGTCATGATCTAGATTAAAGATCCAGATAAGATTCATACTGATCAAATGGTAAGGGTGGAAATGAGAAAGGCAAGGATGCCTTGAGGATGTGGGAGAATCTGTAGATGATCGGTAAGGGGTCATAACA
>JBBPJS010000094.1:0-25074 GCA_038088835.1 Singerocomus rubriflavus
TCACGGGAACGTGCGCCGTTGGGGGGTGTTCTTATGGAGCAAGCTCAGGCTGTTCGTGAGGACTACCATCCTCTTCCACTTCGTCATGTCGCAGTCTGGCTCATCGACACCAATAGTCATGTTCTCAAGAAATTGAATGGTATTAGTTCCTTGAGTGAAACAGGGTTGTTGTCAATATACATATATCATATTACGTAGCCTTTTTAAACCTACTTGGAGTGAATCATGAGGCCTGGGGGAGATGGAGCGGAATAACACCCAGATTTTCCCACTGACCGAGCCGTACAGGTTTGACTTTTTGAGATACAAACGGTGTCTGGGACTATTCTCGGGACCCGTCTAGGTGGACGTGGAAGCCTGAAGGAATAGACGATATGCCTATTGGGGGAACCCCTTTAAGGTGCGCAGTAAGATGTTGCGACCATGTCGATATCCTCAGGAGCGGTAAGAATGCCTCCCCCACGAGATTCAAAGCTTAATGTCTGAAGAAAAAAGGAACAGCCAGTGGGGACTGATTCGGCGAGCCACATAGTGAACTTAGGCCCTTTTAGATTCCACTCGCAAATCGTCCTCAACAAGGGCACCTAAAGAAATCACCATCAACATGTTCAATCAATGGTAATGATTTCCCCAGGGGCTTTCAGCTCTGAAATTTATAACAAAAGAGTCGAGACTCGCGGGGCTGATCAATACGTTCCGCGCCTCCAAAGAGTTCTTTCCTTCTCTATTGTGATACGAACGCAGAACAACGATGTATTGATCAAGCATACCTTTAAGGCAACATCTTCACGCCTGTGCCACGGCATATGGATACGTTTCTCATCAGAGACGCCCTCGACATTGGGATCGAGACCAAGATGAATATTCTCAGTTCGTTCTGCAGTCCTCTGTTCCGTGAAACCATCCTTGATAATAATGAAACCGTTCCCCGCGAAGAAGTCAACCTATCCGACTGTTTGAACATGTGTTAGCACACGGCCAAGGGCATAGTACAAGTAGCGAGCGTGTGGATACTTGATAGGTGACTGAGAGCCTGAGGTGTTGTATTTACTACTATATGTAGCGCAAAGCACGACAGACTCTCGGGTTCAAAAGTCAGATGGATTCGAGTTCACAGAATGCAAATCAAATTCGATGATGGAAGATTTTAGTCACAGCCGACCCAGGAATCGAGATCACGGGGAAAACATTATTACAAGAGGGCTGGGCACGTTGAGAATACACAGTTTTAGTTTTCAAGAGGCAATCTGACAGGCGCGAGCGCTTTACACCAGAACAACAGGAGATGAGTGTTGTGATCTAGTGAAGTATGATTGACTGTACTCATGTCATGTCTCTAGAGGATAACGGGACGGAGAGAGAGCGCTGCAGCAGACTTGGGGATGAGTGAGCAGAGCAAGTATTAGACAAAGGGATCTCACCAAATCAAGTCACAATGGTGTTGTCAGCTAATACAAATGCAAATTAGCTGATCTGCTTCACACCAGAGTCCAGAAATGGGTCTCCGAAATCTGACCAGCGAGGGGATGAGTGGATCGAGAAAGCAAGAGTGTTGGGACTGACCTTGCCTTAGTTGCTCCACCAACGACAAATCGATAAGCTCTTCCTTGTCCCTGCGAGCAGTGTAATCTCCCCTTGTATTGCTTCCCAAAGCGGCGCCCCTATCGGCCATGTGGCCAGTCTGGCCCTCGACGACTCCCCTCCTAGTCGAACCACTTGCGGAACCAAAAGCATCCTCTCGCCTCCTTGATTTTGGATCTCGACGTGGCGGGCCTTCGGAGGAAGACCCTCCAGGGAGACGGCGCTTCGAGGAAACTGATGTCGGAGTGAGTGAGGATGAGAAGTTACTGAGCAGACGAGCGTCGGTAGCGCTCAAGATTTGCTGCTGATCGCGATTCGAAAACTGAAATTCATCTGGGGGTGGTGATCCCGATGTGTCGGTGGATATGGGGGAGCCAGGGTCGGGTGAATTCATGGAGGATGAGCGGGATGTGACAAGCCTTGTCTGTCTCGATCACGTGGGTGGGTAGAGCAGTTCGACTGGAGCGTCTTAGGTCTAGTCTACCATGAACATGCCACTGCAGGGAGTACACTCGATGCGCATCATCGCACTTCCCCTTGCAAGGGTAAAAGTCCCTCGGAACGCCAAAATAAAACCCTGTGCCGACTCCAACGTGTCAACCTTGCTGGTTTATTATCATTTCGACTTGATTTTGCCGCGCGATGATCATGAAGACCTCTCGTGGCATAACAAAGTGCTAAAGAACATGATGAACAAAGCTGAAGACCTCTGGACTAGTCTTGGCAAGGCACCAAAAAGCAGCTGGAAGGTGGGCATCTTGCTGCATATGTTAAAAGCTGTGAGAACTGAGGTGGTTACACAAAATAGCTATGGACCTATGAATTAGGTGAACGTATAGCTGATCGAATAGAATTCGAGGAGTTGGCACTCAAAGATGTTGATCCGTCCTTGGGGCCTATCGTCCCTCTGACCAGAACCGATGAACTAATCAGCGATGTTCACGGGAACAGTCGTCGGTCACATTCGTTCCGAAGGGTATGCATTTTTTTATCCTCCAGTTTGGTCTCGTGAACACAGCAGTTCCCTCCACACACAGATACCACTCACCTACCCACCTTCCCTATACCCCAATTGCTCGGTCATTGAAGAGGATCACGCCTTACTTCCACCTCTCGCACATCTACACACACTCTTGGCGAGTCGTGGACCACGACATCGAAGGGGGTTTTATTTATGGATGCTCATCGCCCCCCTTACTGCTCCAATCGCACTGATACGTACGCACTTTCTGTGATGTATCAATATTTACTTCTGACCCTTTTCCTTCATGCACAGCACTGATACCCAATTTACCACTCTTCTTCTGTATCTGGAGGTCGTGGTCACACTACAGAGGTCAGCTGGCATCTTCTTCCTGCAATTTTTTATTCTAATGTAGTGCTGCTCCCCTCAAATTTGGATTGATCACGACACAGCTTATAGATCTTCTCAATATTTATCTTCCCTTCTGGACCACGGGACGATCGAACCAGATCCAAGCTCTGAGCTCGATAAATTATATGCATCATTCGCTTCGTCTTCAGGAATATCTACAAACTCCCCACCACCTGTTCTAGAATCGAGGTCCCCGAGAAAAGACTCGACAGCCAGAGATGTTGATAGTGATAGGAAATCAGAGGCCGCCTCCAGAACGGGGGAAACCCGATCTGAGCGTATGCTTCTTACCCACGAGGCGATGCCTCGTATGCTCCAAACTCTCGGTCTTCCTGAATCCACAGCGGTGAATATACACCGTGCCATAGACCAAGTACGTAAACGGCTAGGGGCGTCGTCGTCGTCGTCGTCGTCGTCGTCTGACGTTTCATGAAGGCGTCGTGTTAAAAATAAGTTATTGTCGTGAGTAATAGACCAACGATGATTGCTCTCTATATTTGATATGAATTTTCTATGACTTTGATCGCGCAGTCGTGGCCAATGACGTCGAGTCGATTACAGATGTGTGAGTGCCCTTTGACCTTTAAGCTATCCGAGAACCTACTTTTCGGGCAACTCGGGATGTCAAAACCTCCATTCCAGAAGCAAAGAACAAAGCCTAATTGTCACATGACCGCGTCAATAAGTCCTACAGGCCAAACGAATGTGACCATTTGACTCCATGTTCCAAGTATTTTGATCGCGTCTAGATGCAACGAGAACGGCCTCGAGTCAATATAATGGATTACAGCTGACTTCTCTTTGCGTGGCTCTGGATGTCTCTCACGACGGCAGATATGGTCCAGCCCGAGCCATGTTACATCTATTGAACCGGCTCAACGAAGCATCGCCCAGTATACCGTGGTACCGTTCTGTTGAGGCCGCAGCTGGTTCATGGTCCGAGTTCTTAGATTGATAATAAATTCTTATGTACAACGGAGCTCCGTCGTCGGCATACAGGTGTGACTGCGCAGACTTGGACCTAGAACGCCGTAACCGCCCGACCTGTGAGTAACAAGAACACGCCGGGACTCGTTGAACTTATTTGGAATCGAAGGGGTAGGTACACAGGGGTTGATTATACGCGGTGGCCGAGACTCTCTGCCACCAGCAGGCGGCATTCCTACGAGGAAAAGGTCCAACGGCAAAGCAGATGGTAGTAGCTTTCGTGCAACAAGTGCACAGGCAGCGGTTAGTCATAGAGTACTTTAACTTGGAGGACGATGTGCAGACTACTGTGGTGGAGAAAGTATATCGTTTTTTTTTTTGACACGAGTTCGTGTCGGAGGGTGTTTTCGTAGACTATTTACAAGCAAGTTTGTTGCCTCGCACGAGCGAATGTCAATTAAATTATGGGGCATTGCAGATGGGTCAGAGCCCTTAATGGCTCGAAAGGGCCGTGCGAAGCTCAAACTGACCAATCCCTTTGAAAATAGTTTTCAGTAATATTGCCGAGCTTGGCCTAACTTGGTGAATTATTAGTCGCACCATAATGTGAATACACACCTTCTTCAAGTGTCGTCGTGACCTCGAGTGATGGCATCGATCATTGGGTTTTTCAAACGCATCAACGCTGTCAGTCGCGAGTAAAGTCTTGGCTACAGAATTGATTGATGATTTACTTGACAAGGCGTTCTTCAACCCACCGAGTCCCTCAAGCGCCGCATTGGGTCAGAGTACCCCGCTCAAGTTCGGTATCCTGGGCGCAGCCAAGGTTGCACCTCCTGCTCTCATCACACCTGCAAAAAGTCATGCTGAAGTCGAAGTCTATGCCGTCGCTGCCCGAGACATCAATAAGGCGAAGGAATTCGCAGAGAGTTATGGTATCAGGAAATGGTACGGAGGTAAGAACGGATATCAAGGTATATAGTAGTCCGTCAACATCGACTTTGATTAACTCATGGCAAATAATTGAGACTTGCTGGACGATCCTGAAATTGACGTCGTTTACAATCCGGTAGAGAACCTTTCACAAGTTTTATGCATGTAGCTCAATACGTTCACTTGATCTCCTATCCTCAGCTCCCTAATGGATTGCATTATGAATGGACAATGAAGGCGCTCGCCGCGGGAAAGCATGTTTTGCTTGAAAAGCCAAGTGGTAACACGGCCGAAGAAACTCGGCGCATGTTCGCGTTTGCGAATCAGAGAGGACTTGTACTGTTGGAGGCATTTCATTATAGGTGAATCATGGCATGCGAACCCAAATTGTCGCTAAGAACTGACTGTTTCCTAGATTCCATCCCGCTATACAGCGGATCAAAGAAATAATCGAGAGTGGAGAGTTGGGGACCATAACAGGAGTTCATGCCATCATGTGTTTTCCTGATGGTTTCGTCCCCGACGATGATATCCGCATGAATTATGGTCTTGGAGGTGGCGCATTGATGGACAGTGGATGTAGGCACTTTTTTTTTTTACACGAGGAGTCTGACATGGTATAATAGGTTATGCCCTTGATTGTATCCGTTATGTGGCGAAGAACAACCCAACCGCTGTCATCTCTGCATCTGCTGTTAACTTTTACAAAGATGCCCGTATAGACACTGAGACTTCAGCTGCTTTGTTGCTTCCCTCTTCGAGCCCTGGAGGAGAACCCATCAAAGCTACGATTAGATGTGGTTCTGCGCTACGTAGACTATTCGGTTTCATCCCTCGACTGCCTGATTTATCTGTGCGGGTGGTATGCGAACAGGGCTCAGTCGAGTTATTCAATTTCCCTATGGCCGTATTTTTCCACACCATCAAAGTGATCCCCGCTGGAAGGAAGGCGCGAGTGGAGAAGGCGTATAAATTTACCTCGGGGTCTGGACGTAAGGGAGAGGAGTGGTGGTCAACACACAGGTATCAGTTGGAAGCCTTCGTTGACCGGGTTAAAGGCCGAACAGTCGACACCTGGATAACTGCCGAAGACTCGATCGCAAACATGGAGTGGATCGAGAAAATATACGAAGCGGTATGCATCTTGCGCTTCTGCGAGAGTAATTTCTGATTAGAAATCTTTTGTAGAGCGGCCTGGGACCTCGCCCACAATCTTCCTTCCAGCTCTCTTCTGATGCCCGAGACTGAAGTTCTGGTCGTCGAAAGGCCGTCTCTAACATTGCACTATCTTCAAGTTGTTGTCGTGCTGTCCAAAATACCTTGTTTTTTGAGACACCAAGAGATCACTCGTGTTGTCCTCTCCGAATACACGTCCGTACCACGTTGTGTACTTGAAAATGTTATATGGTTCAATACATGTGAGATCTCGGGCCTCAAAGCTTCATCACGTGTGACGTGATAGCAATTTGAGTAACACGCGCGTTTTTTCTAGAGTGAACACGCAATGGCACCTGGTGATGCTACCTCGAAGCGACATCCTGAAATCGAACAGCCTTCTGAAGGTTCATCCCGACCAATCTACAAGACAGAGACGACTGGTAACTACTGGCAAGACGTATGGGTCGCATTCCAGGTGCGAGTTCTCCCCCAATGCGCGCAAAGGAGCGACGACTTAGATTGCCCCGGAAGCTAGCGCATATCGATAGTAAATGACTTTCAACGACTCGCGGAGGTGCCTTGTGCACGAAATAGTTTACTAAGTGGGATTGCCAGCGGGGCAGGCGTTGGGTTCATTCGGGCGATGAATGCCAGTGTGTGCGGAAGTGCTACTGTGCAGTGCACGTTCTCATTGTCGGTTTCACAGGCCCGTTTGTAGCCTCCAATTGGGCAGTTGGAACTTTCATGATCATTTCATTGGGAACCTGGTACGTGTCATTATGGTGTGAAATGATCGACCCAATGGTTTACTTGTCCCAGGACGGTTTGCCAAAAGAATTTGCAAGCAGAGCGTCGGAGACTAGCAAAAGTAGTCGAAGAGATGCCCAAGCGATTCGTCAAGCAGAAAGAATCAACAGATGGGGCTCATGGGATCAAAGACTGACTTGAATCTATCATTGGTAAAGCTATCTCCGGCTACGGAAACGCCTCTAACAAACCTCGTTCATTCTGCAACTGACATGTTTCACCAAACTATTGCATTCTCGTCCCAGTTCTCCACCAGAAGAGGGTCATCCTACAATATATTGATGAGAACCTAACTGCAACATCGGTATTAAAATGACCTTGAAGCTCGTGGCAAACGTGTTGAATCCCCCCTGGAGAACATATACTTTTTGGTTCTTGTACTCTCCTTCTTGGAGAGATCGTTTGTCGGTGTAAACCTGCCATTGATATTTCAGCTATTGCAAACTTTGCAACTTGTTGGAAAAATAACCCCAGCAGCAGCCGGCCCGCTGTTCGAGTAGTAAGTGTTGGTTAGACCGATGATGGGTGCAGATTCAGCACGAAGAAAGTCCGCACCGTTCTTGACTGTATTTGCAATGGAAGACTATCATGGGCACATTTTGGGTCTTGCTGATAAGCTCATCGACACCAGACTGAAACTTAAGGGAAGGGAGATTGTGTGATCCCTTGATGTTTCCCCCCTTCCAGTCATTGTCACGGACATCGACAACCAGGTAGTCTGCACGAAAAGTCCAGATCAGTCGGACAGCGAAGACCTGTGCAACAAACAACCACCTTGCCATGGTTTTTTGTCACTCTTGATAATGCTCGCCAATTCCTACCAACACAGGGTGTCGGAAATCTGACCCAGCAAAGAGATAAAGACGAGTATTCGTACAGCACTGGTGATAAGTGGTATACTGCGAAGGACCATCCTAATAATCCGGTGGTTGCTAATTCGGTGGGTGTGAGTGAGAATGTCATTGAGCATGAGCGTCGAACTTAATTCAAGCTTTTCCTCGGGTTGTGACTCAGACGCCAATTCGATTAGCGCAAAAAGCAGAAGAGAATGTCGGTAGGTCGGTATATAATCTATCACATATATCATGCAGCAAATGGTGTTCTGCTATCGACGACTAAGCGACCTGCCCTGCGATACATCAATTTTTTGGCGGTTGGGTGGTCCAGGCGTCCGTCCCCTGGCAACCTCCATTGGCGGACTGCCTCGATCTTCTATTCGCAACGAGCTGTCGAACTCTGCTGCCTTTCCTTTTCCTTTCTCCCGTTTCACCTCGAGAGATTGTTTGCGGACTTTTTGTTCACTGTGGTGGACCTCGGGTTGAATGTTGTGTTCCCGATTACTAATGGCTTCCCCGCTGTCGAGTTTGAATGACACATGCCTTCCCCGAGATCTACTTCGTCCTTGTTTCCGGGTGCGTTGTTCTTCGACAGGAGGTGACACTGAGGACCGAACTGGTGACGTTGGAAGCAAGCTAGAGCGAGATATACTCGATGACGGCGTGTGATAGGGGCGAGGGTCATGGAAGTGGGGGGAGTAATGAACGGGGATACCGTATGCAGCGTGTTGGGGAGGATGCCACGATTGTGCAGCATCAGGTGCATATGGAGGGTAAGTAGGCATTGTTGCAGATATAAGGTAGGAAAGTTGATGCATTGCTTGCGCTAGAAGGTAGTGCGCCTGCTGAGTCTGCATAGGATCCATGAGTGGTGGCGGATGAATGGGAAGTGGTAGGCGTGGAGTTCCTTGATTAGGGGAAGAAAAGATAGATGGTGGATGAGAAGGATGTCGTAGGTAAGGGTAAGTGTCGAGGGTGTGTGGATCGGAAAGCAGTGCCTTTTCGGAATTGTGATCATGCGAGGTCGGTTGGACTGATTCAGGGTCAAGAGATCTACCGGTTGAGACGGACGAAACAGGTTTCTGAATTTTGGATGCGGAAGAGAACGAGGGTAATGAGCGCGAAGGACCTGCAACAGCGTGTTCGAGTCGAGCTAGGATGGAGGTAATGTAAGTATAAGGTATTAGGAAACGTCTCTAACAGGGACGGAACCCACTAGGAATTGATATATCTGCATGCAAAGTTGGTTGGGGCTCGTCCAATTGCAGCAGCATGGTGGGGCTCTGAGGTGTCGGTTTTCCAAGGGTTCGTAAATTGCTTTTCGGCTTCGCTGTATGAGAGTTCGAGCATACCAAGCTTAGACACACAGGGCGATGCAGTAGATGAATGCCCACCTGGGGACAGAGCTAAGAGGCCGCTATTCGTTGAAGAGGATGTGTTGCGTTTTCGTTTTCGACCTCGAGATACCACTCCGAGAGACTGGAGTGTCTTTTCTTGATGGAAATTATCTGCCAAGGGCAGGATCTCCTTAGTTTTGCGCTTTTGCGCAGGGGAATTTGGATCAACGACTTCTCGGTCTGAGATTGCATCGTCAGAAATCGCAGTGCGCGTCCCCTTCAAGATAGACGGCTTCCCTTTGGGAACAAGCACAACTTCAGGTTTTTGAGGCACGAGGGGTAACCGAGGTCGACTATCAGACTTGGGCGACATCTTGACTGTTTTTTTTTTGGAGTGAGAACGTCTCTGAGATTTACATCTGCCGAGCTCGCTATCTGGGGGGGACTGGAGTGAATGCTGGACCTCCTTTGGATGTGGAGTAGGTAGAGGTGACACCCGGGTCAAACGTGGAGGGCGTGTCAATATTGCTTCGAATTCTTCGTCCGAGTCCGATTCCGTGAGCTCGATCACTTCTTGTTCTACTTTGCGCGTATCCTGCTCTGACTCGTCTCGAACAATTGGATAAATAGCGGTAGATTCGTCATGCGTCCAGAGAGCGAGTTCGTCCTCTGATTCATCATCCGAGGATGGAAAGCGGGTACAAGAGCGCGTAGGGGTGGCGTCAACTTCATTCTCCCGAGTATGTTGTTCGTTCTCCACGTCCTGGGTCTGGTTCGCAATCGCATCCTCCCTTCTTTGCGATTTTTCCTGTAGCGCCTTTCTTATAACGAACAGCTGTTCTGGAGGTACATCTTCTTCGTCCTCTTCGTCCCCTGCAAGCTCCCTCCTTCTCTTTTCTGCCTCCAAGAATTCCCTGAGGTCTTCTGCATCTGTAGTGGCAGAAAGAGGTGGCACTCCACGGAGTAGCTCTTTCTTCGAGATTGGGGCGTCGTCGTCCGTGATAGGCTCACTAGGAGGAAGTGTATTGAGTTCGTTGTCATCGTCATCTTGCTCACTGTCCTCTTGGTCCTGGTCGGCATCAGGGTAATCTTGTTCGCCATCGGGCTGGGCAAAGTGGCCGATGTGATAGTCTCTGGGTGCACCTTTGAGCACGCCACGGTCTTTTATGATAGCGCCACTGTACAGATCGACAATGTCGTCTTCGTCGAGCCGTTTGTTGTATCGCTCGGCGAGTTGGGCCCAGGAGTTCAGGACACGGAGAGTAGACGTCCTGCGGGCCAAGTTGATATCTGCAGAAGACGTTGACTCGGTCGACATAGATGGCGTTACAGATATGGATGAGGATGGCGTGCTTGTGAACCGCGGTCGCTTTGCAAGTGGACGGTCGGGAGGTCCCACAGAGGGGGAGGCGGAAGGAGTTAACAGTGGACGTTGGGGTACGACGGAAAGGGGACTGTTTGGGATGCCGCGCGGAGCCATTGTTGGGGTCATTGCGCGCGATGAGCGAGCGGTTACGTCGACGCGAGAGACGTTGATCAACGCGCCACCGTCGGTGGGAGTTTCCAAAATTGGCATGACGGATACCACCGTCATCGACTTAACCGCGCTCTTGGCAACCACGAGATCCTTGTTATCGTGCTACAGTACATTCTACTCGTATTGGATTGCCATAATAACGCCGTCTCTCTGAGAGCGACACAAGAATGGGTACACGATCGTGTCGGTATTATGAAGACAATACCACCAAGGCAGACATCGTACAAAGTAACAAATACAGTCGGGAACAGAAAACATCTGCAAGCCGAGGTCAGTAGCTGTCGCTATCAATGTGTCCTTATCACCACGCGGGTATGCACATCTAGATCTCATCCTCGCAAATACTGGCAAATGCAGTAAAGTTGCCTATGCAACTGATGTGGTCATTGTCGAGATGACGTTTGAGAGCATCGCGTCTGCTGAATTCCTTGCAGCAACCTCCAATCATCATCTCACCTCCCCAGACATATGGCTTGGCATCCACTGGAACATTGTAGTTATTCGCGTCCTTGATGGCAACTCCGCAGCAAACCCATTGTGCGGGCCGTTGTAGACGAGTGTGGGTACGGATATGGCGTTTGAGATCCGGCGTACGGTGGTTGCGTTGCACCCATTTGCAGTAGGGACAGGCCCATGGGTTGTTCTTTGTCGCTGGAGATACAGGAACAATACCCGATGCCGCTTGAACATTGCGAGGGAGTGGAGCGTGACGAAGTCGCTTGTGGGAAGCGTTTCTAGTACTCCGCTTTTGCGACGAGGCAACAGTACCGGGAGCGGAACGAGTGGACCTAAGTCGTTTTCTAGAGCCTAGAACAGGTGATGGCAGATATTCGTCCTCGGACCCGTCATCATCGCTCTCCAAATGCACATCTTCGTTGAAATCGAACTTCACGACTGGTGAAGGATATCTCGCAGACAACTTTCGAGTAGAACGAATGGTACGATGTGATACAACGGAAGGCGCTGGGAGGGTAGGCAAAGGCGACGAGTCAAGCTCGACAGGCGGAGGAGTGAGCCTTAACTGAGGAGGGGAAATCTCTTGTATCAATGGGACATATGGACCATTCGTGGGCTCTATCGGGGTAAAATCATGGGGCTGGCTAATAATCCGTCAAACACATTGAATAAACAAATGTAGGGGAGGGTACGAACAAAAGTGAAGGAGAACATGAGGATCGATCGAATACTGTGCAGGGCAAGTCAAGCGAGAGGAACTCGGGATCGACGTCAGTATCCGAGTCAGAATCAAAATGATCGTCACTGAAATCATGGACAAGTCCAGGATCGGAGATTGAGGATCCGGAGGAATAGGAGGCTGGAGAAGCTGATGAAATGGTGGACAGAGCGGGAGGACTAGGGACGGAAGGGACATATGGCTCGTCGAACTTGTCGTCCGGGCTAAACTGGGCGAGCCAAGCCATGTCGTCGTCATCATCCTGAGCCCTGAGTTTTTCATACAGCTGTGCCATGGACTGGCGACGGTAGATGGTAGAGGCCATGGCAGGATGGGGGTGATTGCGGAGATGAAAGGAGAGGAGGACGGTTATATAGTTCCTAGAATCCTTTTTCTTTCATGTCTTTGGGCCCGCGTTGCCGACCTCGTTTTTTGTTCTTTGTGGTAACTCCGACGTAGTACCCTCGACACGAATCACATCGAGGCAGCCTTGTTGCAACAGAGCATCGCAAATTTGGCGGCGTCGGTCCGGCAGCTCGGCGCAACTCGTGAGAAAGTGACTCTGTAAAGTGGTCCAGCCACATGCTTACCCGGAATTTGGCAGCTCGCACAACCCCCGGTGAGCCTTACAGGTTCACGCTAGTATTCACACCAACAAAGACGCTCGATTGCTGTGTACACGACTATATGCGCAGATATCCTGTCATCGCGGTCGACGCGACCGTATCAGGTTACCATGTTGGATTCGTGGTCCACGACTAGTCCAACCGGCGATGAGCATTTGCACCGGAAGAGGCCACCCCACTCACCCTCGTATCCTCTTCTTCGGCTGAGGTTCGTGAGCAAAGTCCTTTATGGGTATATTTTTCCTATACTTCTCCATGCACCAGAGGATGTACCTGTAAAACATGAGGCAACCTAGGCAAGTCCGAAACCTCGCACCTACCTTCGATCCTTCACAGCGACACCTGCCCTCTTCAAGTCGTCTCCTGATGTGCGCCAAAATGCATCCCAGCTATCTATGGAGACTTTGTTCTCTGCAGATCTTCCAATTGCACTCAGGAAGGCCTGCGGAGTGGTAACGTCGTCTAGAAGTTCATCCCGTCAACACGAAGATGGATTCCGTGGGTACAAACTATATTACCTCGTGGAGATGGTGCAGGCAGCATAAGAGCAGCCTTGTTTTGAAAAGACCTCACGAACGTTTGAGCAACACGCCAGAACGAGGGCTGCAAGGAAAAGGACATTGTGTAAATACCAATTGGGAATAAACATGTTAGATTTTTGATCTATACTCATCACGTGATAGTCGTTAACTTCCCACAAAGGGGCTAGTACGACATGATACAGCCGTTAACAGGAACCTCAAAACACGGGTGCATCTCGCAAAAATAACTTTGCTTCCTCCTTTTTCACCCACCGAGTAACCGAGTTGGCGGCGTTAATGACTGCTGCTTTGGGTAATCTCGGTGACAGAACAGAGTAAAGCTCAAACGGTTGTGTTATCTAGGAAACTTTGTTAAAAGAGGATCAGAGGCCCGAACTGAGAGATTGACCCATCCCATAACGATCTCTTTCTCTGTGCGAATGTATTGTAGCTTGAGCGGTCCACTTTGGCCAGACTTGCAGTGAATGGCATCATATACGATTTGATACATAGTAATAATCCTGTTGCATGAAATGAGTAAAGTTGGCATGTACATGGCCATGGGCAATACCTTCTCTTCTCCTCAATTTCCTCATAAGGATCCTCGAGAATCGGGAACGTTATTTGAACATGAGGCCTAGACTTGTATATGAAGTGTCGCAGCCCTGGTATCCCAAGCTGAGACACAGTGTATTGAGCCTTCCCAGAATTTATCACGTCCCATATCGAATCAAGGAGACCGGTGCTGTTTAATTTCTGCCAGATAACGTAGCATCAATTTCGATAGGCAGTCCAGAACAGAAATAAAATAACGAACTTCAACGACAGCATCACACCACCCTCGGACTGTCTCAAAATCACCCCCTCCACTAATGCATACAAGGCTGACACCTGCATCCGGCTGACCTGCACGCTGGGAAACATCACCTGCTCTTCCCAGATGATCTTGTCTATCATTCAAAACCCCATAGCCACTAATTGAGGTATCGACTTCGTTACAGTCTGGTTTGCGTAAAAATGTCACGTAGGCATTGACGAAGCCTGCTGGATTGAATTTCGGGAGGCATACAGGGATCCAGGAAGCTGATGCAGGAGAATTATATATCGATGGAGAGTAAATTGTATTGACAATGATATGGATGTCTAGTAATGGAGCTGATAAATCAGAGGATAGAATATGAAGGGACCCGAACCTGTAGGGTGTATAGAGTGCTTTTTTGGCCGAACGAGAGTAATCACGCGTCCCTGAGCGACAAGAATGATGTAAAGGGTATCCTGATGCCCCATGAGTATCGAGACTGAGCTCTTCATTCACACATACCTTCATCTTCGTTATTGGCACTAGCGCATCGGCAACTCGGGATCTCAGACTTGGATCCAGTTGGAGACAATGTAGTGAGGAGGTTGCCATTGCAAGGTCAAATTCTAACCGCTTAAGTAGGGAGAATAGGAAAGGTTCAGCACCTACAAAAGAAATTGGTATTCAATTTTATACAGTGGAATGAGGGATTAGAACCATTCAACAAACGACGCAAATCAAAGTTTGTTCGTCGTTCAAATATTCGCCGCAGCTGAGAAGCTGTGACGATACTTAATATCTGAAGGTGCAGATATTCTAGATGAGATCGAGTCTTGCTTTGATCAGCTCGGTCAGGTGCTCAGACACCACACAACGCTATACATGTACTCACCACTGATTCTGGTTCACCCCACATGGATGCGCACACATAGTAGATCGGTGACCGAAGCAAGAATGTGATCGTCAACGGGCCAGCATTAATGCACCGCAATTTGTCTCCATCGTCAAGGAACACGGAGATCAGGGCCTGAATGATGCCCATGGTAGAAGAGAGTTCATCCTCACTTCCGGATCCGCTGAAAACGGTGATTCGTTTACTAAACGTCGTGCTTCAAAAGGGTACAACATACCTAACGAAGACAGGCTTTCCGGCGTCGCTCAAGACAAAGTACATTCTTGGTTTGAAATATCTCCGCGGACCATCTTATGACTGAGTAAGAAAGAACGTCAGCAATAGACTTGAATGACAGACCAACAACGGTTGAGATCTCAGTAGCGAATGAAGTTACAGGTTTCGGCAAGTGGGAATCTGGGACGTGTTCAGATGCGGGTATATCTAGTACAAAAGAGTAAAGGACCTGTGTGTTGTCTCTTGCTGAGGGTTCGTCTTAACTGATCACGCAGATTCTTTCTGGATTCCTCGTCGGCGACATCGTCTATATGGCCGACTGCCGTGGTTTCTTCGCTGGCAGTTGTTTCTACCTCTGCATCGACTTCGTGCACTAGGATTCCATCACTGATATCAAGGTTAATCACTGACGATGCGGAGCTCTCGAGGCCTGTCGTTGGCTGGATGTGAGGGGACTGAGATGCAGAAATGGGAGCATGCGCCTGACGGCTGGGAATGGAGGGTGCGAGTCTCGGAGCGGGAGGTATTGCGAGACGAGAGGGAGACCTAGGAAGAGGCGTGCCGCTCCTTGACGGTGCCGAGGATGTTGGAGTATCACTCATGTCCTTGCAGCGCCATGAACGCAGTCTCCATTTCATTACTACATGCCAAGTCTGGACAGACTCGAGGCTATTGCCATACAGACACAAACAATCACCCGAGCTGTCGTCCCTGCACCCACATCGCACTCCGGTTCCTCACATCTCCCATGCACCACCACTTTTCAATCATGTCCATGCCTAGTTCCTTGCACTCGGATTCCATATTGAAGAAATCGAGTGCACCAACACCACATTGTCTCTCCCAGTCAATAACGGAAACTAGAGTTTGAATACGAGAACATTAGTCTTCATGGTTTTTTGTTTATTCAATGACGCTTACTTTGCTGAGCATCGAAAGATGCCCCTACTTTAAACACCCCGCAATTCTCTAGACCCAGTGCCAACGCACCCCCGCGCGTTGCAAGAAAGAGTGATTCCTTCCATTCAACAGCGAGTGACTTTGCCCCATCACCTATCGGGGTCTCAGGTGTGGATTCGAGGATGCGAATTCCTTCGCGCATCCGGGAAGTCGCAACAGCATGCCTCATACTATTCAGTATGTCGATGCTATATCCTCCTGCAACGTCCGTACCGAGGCCAACTAATATTCCTCTGTTTAGAGCTTCGCGCAGAGGGAAAGGCCTCTCTGAAAAGTATGCGTTGGACAAGGGACAGTGAGCTACTGCCGTCTGGTTGGCTACGAGTTCGTCGAGTTCCTCTGTACTCAAAAATGTGCAATGTGCTTGAACAGTACCTCTCTTCAAAAGGTTGTGCTAGGATCTCTTCAAATGAGCATAGACCACCTGCAGTACGACAACACTACCTTCTTGAAGACTTGAATATCTTCCATCTGACGTTCATCCCTAACCCACTTAGCCTCGCCGAATGACTCAGCCAAATGACTCTGGACACGCGTCAATTCCCTTGTGGAAAGCTCCCCGAGCTTCGTGAGCAACTCATCGGAGCAAGTAGGCACAAATCTTGGGGTGACGACGGGTTCCACCAGCCGTTGATGTGAGTCAAGTGTTGCGGTGGAGGCTCTACACCTCTGTATGAATTCGTCGGCGGATCGACATGAGTCTTCGGCACTCGATTCTTGATATGTGGGCCGTGATGACTTGTCCATGGACAGCTTGCCGACGAACGCACGTAAACCCATGGTTTGCATCTCTTGAGCGAGAATAAGGCTGGGAAATTTAGATCATTGAAGCATCAAAGGAAACTCCGTCACTTACTTGGTCTCCGTCTTGATTGTACCGAATAGCAGTACTGCGCCAGTCCCAACTTCTACCAAGCGTTGGGCTAACCGATGGTACACCTTGGTGGCCAGATGGGGACTTTGATCAAGACTTTCCTCAGCTTTGTAGGCATAACGATCGAGCCACTCCATGAGTGGGAGGTCGAGGCCGGTCCCCTGGTACATGAACTGGGGTGCATGGAGATGCAGGTCGCAGAAAGTGGGAAATAGGAAACTTCCTGCAGGGAGGACCTTGATAAACGGACCATATTGATGGACATATTTCTGTGAGGATTCTGAAGAACCTGGAGACAGGTGGATAATGAAACCGCAATCATCGGTCACTGGCCCAACACAAAGGTCAGACAAAGAGAAGATACGATGGAGGAACTGTGCATACAGAGGAGGTGGTCTTGCAGGATCTCTACTCGTCCTAGAGCAGGGCAGTGCACAAGAGTGCCTCGCAGTGCCAGTGATGCGGGTGCCATCTATGATAGCAAAACGCGTAGGTGTTGATATCTAGTCGGACATGCACTGGACCTACTTCAACTTCAATCCAGCGCCGCGGCTGTGGGTCTCGTTCAAAAGTACAAAAAGCGGATTTCAATCCTGATGATCTATTTCTTAACTTTTGCTCGTTCAGCTATGTAGCCAGTAGTCGAATGCAACTGGCAACACATCTATGAACTCCGTCACAAATCCTTGATGTTGCATGCATCATTCCGCAACCAATCTATCGTCACATCCTCCAAGTGATCGTCAAAGTCTCCCAGCTTCTGATGCATATGGCCATCCCGAACCAGGGATACTGCATATGATGGTGTTTCCGGATTCGCTAGTGTGACTTGCGACCCTGGGGTGAAAGCCGGTGGTCGGAAAACTTGAGGACGCCATGTTGTCAGACCAGATTGCGGAAGATATGGCTTGAGGGGTGATCAACAAGGGGGACAATGCCGCAAAGCGGATACCACTTACAATTAATGCCGCTTCGCCAGATCCCAGCGAGTCACCGTCAAGCTAGCAACACGGCCATGAGACGGGAAGACACGACGTAGAAACCCATCCTTACTACGAAAGCAATTGCATCACTGAATTGGCCTCGAATTTGCTCTGCGACGCGCTCCCCTGCTGGTGCAAGAGCCGTGTCATCTATTCTCTCGCAAGCCTGGTAATATCCAACCAGGGAAAGGTCGAGGGAATCTGCGTACCCTCTTGCCTGTGGAAAGCGTATCTAAGAACAAGATGAGATAGTCGGATAGTGCACACACCAGATCAAGGCCAATCTCCATCATGGGGCTGAGGCTGGTCCAATGATGAAGGAGTGGAATGGCGTCTTGGACGATTACAACATCCGAGGCCAGTTTTCCTAGCAACACCCCATTCACTTGCTTATGTGGGTGTTTAGCGGCGTGGAGGAAGATCTTGACGTAGGCTCTATGGAGGACGGAATAAGACACCATGGCTGTTCCTCCAGTCTAGATCCGAGTAAGCAGCACAAAGTTAAACCGGAGCTTTTGACGCTACTAAGCATTATATATATACAGTATCATAACATCTGACCAATCCCATAAATCGTCATGGAGAAATTGCAACCCAAGGCAGCAAAAGGTAAGAATCTATTATGACTACTCGCTTCAATACTATGGCTTCGTGTGGTTGCGTGAGAAGGTCTTCGCTCGAACGATTTTTCCCACCCACGTTTATTCCGAACTACAATGAGTTCCATGTTTACCCCGACCTCCGCAATTGCTCTTGGAGCAGTTGCTGCTATCGGTCTCATTGCGACTGCTTGCGCTAATATCATGCTACCCAAGCATGCACGGTGGCAAGACAAGTTCACGTTCTGTTGGCTGGTGAGTAGGGGGCGGTATAATTGAAGGTATCACCAACGCATTGCAATTTTCAAGGTCTTTGATGCATTGATACACTTCTCGTTTGAGGGTCCCTTCATTTATCTTTCAACCTTTGGTAGGTCGGTAAACACCAGCACAGGTATCTTTGCAGACATTTGTGAGTGTCTACTCTACAGCTGCAACGTAGCAAGTGTAACGAATGACTTCTATTCTATCAGGGAGGGAGTATACCCTGGCGGATGCCCGTTGGGGTGTTTCAGATCCAACGGTCGTATCTCTTGAAATATTGACTGTCCTCGGCGCTGGACCACTCTGCTGCTATATTTTGACTCAGACTGTCAAGAACGACCCCTCTCGCCACTATTGGATCGTCATATTGAGCACAGCAGAGTTATACGGAGGGTAGGTCGCTTCTTATTGCTGCAAGCTCAGACTGAAGTATGGATAACGATGGCTTAGATGGATGACATTCTGTCCCGAGTGGTTGACCGGAAGCCCTAACTTGAGCACCTCTGACTCACTTCATCTTTGGATATATCTCGTGGTAGGATCCTTTCAATGTATTAAGAAGTGGACTCACACAAATCCACCGTCACCATAGCTTATGAATTCCATGTAAGTGATATATGTATTTTGAGATTTCACAATCTGTAATCGCGTTGATCGCAGTTGGGTTGTTGTCCCTCTTTGGTTGATGTGGGATTCGTATGGACATATTACCGGATCGTTGCTGCGGGCTCAAGTTGGTGCTCATGAAAAGAAAGACTGAAGATAGTCGCTTCGTTTAGAAGGAATTCCACTATTATCATATACTTCCAGATGCACAATCTTGGTTGTTCCTTGAGTAACTACACAAAACTTGTATCCTTGTGTTTTAGTCACAAGCTTGCATGATAACGGGCGAGGGCACTGTTCTGAGACTGCCTGCGACATGTTCGACACAATGAACTTTCTATATAGTCACTTATTAGTACTTTAAGCAATATATTAGGCACTTTTTGTAAAACAAACACTTTAAACATAAGGGCAAATTGGCATTGGTCCACATAATAAGTTGAGTGTTATCTACTCAGACTAGGCACAATTCTTCTGCTAAATATTATATTAATTGATGAATTACAGTGACTTCCAAAACCATTTCAATCTCTAACCCTAATGTGGAGTGCTTCATACCCTGCAATCATACATGGGAATTTTGATTAGAGTTGGTGAGATAAAATGTATGTAGTACTAACTCTTAGCTATAAATAGAGCTTTTAATCATATGATTTGATTTCTAAGATATAATATATTGATTTTAAAATGACAACTTTATTAAATAGTTTTGATTATTAGAATATAATCAGTACTTGATACAGCCATCTTTTGCCTTGAGCACTGCCTTTACCCTTTTAGACATGCTTTCAATCAATTTCTAACACTTTTCAATTGGTATTTTTTTCCACTTCACTAAAACCCTATTTTAAAACTTCTTTTTATCTTTAAAAGAAGAAATCCTGCTTTTTTAGCCTTTTTTTTTTATCTTTGAGATTATTATTCTACTAAAACATAACATTAAAAGGATTAAAATTATAATACTGCTGTTATATTTTCTTTTTTCTACACTACATCTGTATGCTTTTCCTTATGCTCCTTTTTTTCTTTTGCTCTTTTTTCTGATTGACTTTTCAATCAACATGTTAATCACTCCTTCCTTCTTATGATTGTGTTAAACTTATGCCAGACATTGCTCTGAGGGGAACTTTGAGAGTCTAAAGTTGAGGGGGTCAGATGGAACTTAGCTTCATTTTATATGGTGCACTTTTGCAAAGAATCTAGTGTTTTGAATTTATAAAGGGTCAGAGGTTGAAGGTGAGAATAGATGGGAAGAACATCAAGGTATGTCAATATTCAAACTGAAGTGTATAAGAAATATCTATGAAGTTTATATATGAAGAGACTCAGATAACTAAGTTCAAAGTTAGATCATACTATATACTGGAGGTGTTATGCTTGTCCTTGATTAAGGACAAGCATAACCCTTGAAAGATCCTAAGTCCATTATATGGGGGTTTGGTGCATATTAGTAGGCCTATGCACTAGGATAGAGGGCCATAGGGGTGGTCAGAGGGTTTCCTAGGATCTAGGGGACTTAGGAAATCTTGAAAGCAACCAAGCAATCTATGTTGCAAGGGCAACCATGCTAACACAAGGAAGAACTAAGCTAAGAAGATGTATAGTAAAGTGCCTGCTTTATATATATCTCTGAAATGCACACAGATCATGATTGAGGGCTGGTGTGGGAAAGAATGAAGTAATGGTAGCAAATGAGCTGTTACCTGTCAAGCTGAAATGGTTCATCTGTCAAAGTGGAGCAATAGACAGCTGTCAAGATGAAACAGTGTAAATGGAAACAATAAAAGTGTTGATCAAAAAAAGCATGCTATGCATGAAAAAGAAGAGCAGAAGTAGAAGCACAGCTATGACAAGTATGAGAACAAGAGGATTGACATGAGGAATTGGCTCAACAGTTTGAGCAATCAAAATGAAATATAAAGGTAAGGCAAAGGAAAAGCATACTGATGTAGTGAGGAAAGGGGAAAATTGTAACATTACCCCCCTGCTAGACTGAGAGCTACCCAGTAAATCATTCTTCTTCAGCATCTGTTTAAAAAGAGAGGAGGTATTTGATAGGGGAGCTGATAATGTTGGCAACAGCTTTATTATTCATGAAATGATCTTCATAGTTTATAGTTTCCTTTCTGAGGGGGTTGGTGGAGAATGGAAAGGTTGTGGGGCTTCAGTTGAGATGGTGCTGTGGTCTGTGACATCATGGCATGTGCAGAGCAGGGACAGAAGTGGGAGTAGAAGAGGAATGTTGTGGTTTGAGACCACAGTGTGAAATATGACACATGGAGGTAGTATGAAAGGATGGAGGTTTGTCATTTGACTGACAAGAGTTGAAAGAGGACAAGGTGGATACTGGGGGACTGATGGGCACATATGGCTGGGTAAAGTTGACTGGTGTTATGACATTGCATACACACTTGTGCATACTTATGAATTACCACCTTGCATACTTTGTGTTAGTGTTAAACTCTGGGCAGATGCTGCTCTGAGAGGAACTGTTATAACATCATATGCATCACTTGTACTTTGTGTTAGCAAGTGCATGCATGACTTTCCCAGCATACTCTGTGTTAGCATTGGGCACAATCATGTGACCTGCAGGTCACATGACTTCTCTCTCCCTGATCACGTGACTACTCCATCCCTTTACACTATCATGCCTTCACCCATTACGTGTATCACATCTTTACTCTCTTTACTTCTTCATGACCGTCATGACCTCACACTAATTATCTTAGATCCCATCACACCTCATGGTTGTTGCATGCCTGCAATGCATCTTCCATTCCTTTCATCTCCACCTTTTCTGATCAGTATGATATCTCATCTAGATTATCTGATCTAGATCATGACCCTGCAGAACCCTTGATGGAATCTCTGCCACAATCCTTTCTTTGATCATTCACATCTTGTGATGATCTTCCATTCTATGGTATGCACTGTATTCATCTTAGCTCTTCCATTTCTTTCTAGATAAATACCTAACCTTTACATCATGGACTATTACCTTTACCTTATCATCCAATAGCAGTAATACCGTATACCCTAGATCACAGGTCACAGCTTGGTCTGTGCACCTTCCTATACCATATATAAGGGGTTGTGCAAGGGCTGTTGTCCCCCAGCCAAATCCACTTGTTCACCTCTCCTACTCTGCCTGCAAAGGTGGCCTAGTGATGTTAAGGAACAGCAAGTAACAAGGTAGCTATTTGCCCACCTGGTCTTCGGACTGCCTGGGAGTAAGGCATTGCCTGAATGTGGTCTTATTTATTCTCCTCTCCTTTTCTCTCCTCTTTGTGTGGTCATGCAAGCTCGAGCCACAGTCAAGATGATGTCACAGTCAAGATGCCTCATAGCAACACTCTTTGAAGTATTGTCCTATCTTTGTGAAGGACACTAACTGATGAAGTAAATCCATGTGATGCAAGGTCTTATCGCAAGAACCTATAGATGTTATACCTGTGGGTTGCATAGGCATACACTGCCAGCTTCTCTTATTATATTCATGATAGTATTTATAGATGTTCCTTCCTGGCTGTGGCTTTGGAGATGATACTGTTGGATGCTGTGTGGAATGCCCTGGTATGAGGTGGCACCTCTGACCAGCTTTCAAGGGTTGCAACCTGGAGATAGCAATGCAATCATCCAAGACCTGGACTTCTTGCCCCAAGGGTCAACAATGATTATGCCATACTCATAGGATATGGTATTAGGAGGATGTGAGCACAGTGCAATAGTCTGTTGCTATATTGACGATGCAATAGTTCATCAAGATGTTGTTAGATCACCCTTTCCTCACTCTTCGATTCTCCTCTCACTGTTCAGCATTCTTCCCTTTGGACTTTCTCTAGGATTCTCTTGGTGATGCCAGATTGCCCAACAGGTTATAGGTGATGGATGATAGGCAGGGTTATAGTGTTTCTCTGGTCGCTCAATACTTGAATTTGGCTAATTACTGTCCTGCGATCTAAAGAGGCCACAACTTAAACATCCCCTATTATGAAGTCATAGCCGCAAGGCCCTATCCCCTGAAGAACATTTAGGCAATCCCATTTTATACCCGCATACACCATCACACTCCCCACCAACTTACGTTGATGCTCGTGACATCATTCGATAGTGCAGCTGCAGAGCCATTAGAATACTGACTGTTGAGCCTTTGCTTCAGTCACCACAATTACAGGAACTTAGAGTGTGTCCTGCTGCTTAGGTTGCTTAATAAGCACCTACTATTCTCGTTCTCTCTCCCAACTACCCTTTGATGAAGTTCTCCACCACTCCCATCGTTTTATCCTCTTGTCAATGATCTCCTCGCATCCTGAAATAACTAGCTTGCTTGAAGAAGCTTAGAAGAAGATTGGTTCAAATCGAAAACGCCTTGGTGCACTTGTGGTACTATGTGTTAGCTGCAAGGAAATCATGAAATTGAGCTCTGAAAGAGGAGGCAAACCTTTCAGACACTTTGCTTCACACAAGACAAGCCAAGTACTTTGGGATCTAGATGAAGAAGAATAGAATCAAATAGAGGTTGGTAAAAGTGCCCTCCTGATGATCCAGTAACAGGCATAAACCACATCTTTTGAGATGGACTGGTCAAGTCAGACAGTTGCACACTGTACTCTGGATTGTCTACAAGAAAGCTCACATTACCATTCAAGAACTTCTTTCATTATACTTCAGAAGAAACTTCTTCAACCACCAAGGGGCCATACAAGAATAAAAGATGCTTGGCGCTGATTGTAAAACATAGCATGCTTAATTCCTTGGTCAAAAGAAGTCATTAACGATTGAAGATTCTAGTTATAAGAGTGAAATCATACCACCTTGCGATTCTTCCTTTCAACAACATCTACTCTCCTCCAACACCTGATACTCCCTTGTCACAGTCCCATGACAACATTATTACTCCGACATCTCCCTGGCTATTCACCGTATAGATGGTTGAGGCCTACTCCCTAGCTCTGTTCTGACATGATATAAAACTGATCACAAGCAAGGTCAAAGAAGATGTGTAAAAGAAAAGTCCAAGAGCCTTCTGATTCAAGGATGATGAAGCCATATGTGTAGTTAGACAAGATGGAAACTTCTGACAAGTGAAAATGCCTACCTGAAACTCTACTTTGTGTTAGGGGTGGAATTGTGAAAGGTAGCTCCGAAATGATCTTGGAAGATGAAGTGGAAATTGTGTTGCCCCATTAGTATGGATAATCAACCACGAAGACAAAGATCCTCAACAGATAATTCTTTCTTTCCTTCTTTGATATTGCTCAATCCGCACAGAGTCTAAACATAGAACTCAAGGTCAAGGTTGCATCCCCCATGCTAGTAGTATCAAGACCAAGAGATGTTTGAAGAAACGTTAAATCTTTTCATTGGCATCTGCCTCTGTAAAGTTCTTGGAATGAACAGAAACTTATCCAGATTCTGAACATGATTGAAAACTGTTTAGCCTTTAGTCCCTAGCCATGAACAGAAACTGGAACAGACAATTTGCACAGTCTATAAATGTGAAGGTTTTATTCAAGGCATATATTCTAATCATCTGGCATATGGTTATTTAGTTGAAAGACTTAAGGCCTACAAAGGAAAAAAGGAATGTGTCAAGATGAAGATGTGACTTGAGAAGTCATTAAACACCTTCTGGTGGTCATAACAAGATGATTGTTAGATTCTGGATATAATCAGAAACTATCCATCCTGACCTAGGAATGTTGTTAAACTTTCTACTACCAATATGCACAGGCAATAAACATGCAAGTCCTGTTCAAGATCCTAGAAGTGTATTTGAAGATCAAGAACTAGATATGTCTTGAAGCAGACGTTAAAAACTTTCTGGTGGTTGTTAACTCAACGATCATTAGTTCCAACTGATGGAACAGAAACCTAGTCGACATTTGGCACAGTCGTAAAATGTCATGATTCCCAAGATAAACAGAAACTTGTTTGGTTCTAAACAAGACTTGAAAAGATTTATTTTTCTTTTAATTTTTTCTTTTGTTTCTTTTAGGAAGATCCAAAATTAAGAATAGGCTTGAAGCCCTAGTATCCTTTGAC
>JBBPJS010000095.1:0-25021 GCA_038088835.1 Singerocomus rubriflavus
AAGTTCCTTCCGAAGGTCTTCATGAAGGCTGTCGAGGTGTAGTCGAAGCAATCTTCGGGAGCGCTGCAATTCGAGTGCGAGCAGAGTGAGTGCTATGAGACATCTTCGCCACTCGTCAGAGAGTATGATGAATGGACTGGATGCGAGGGACCGAAAAAGTGCATATGCAGTAACACGAGGCCACAGACCAGACCGCTCGAGAGCTTCTTCACTCCGGCTCCTTGGGCCTAGATGCTGTTTGAGATGGTTAAGACCCTCAGTGTAGCTGGTCCGACACCGCTCATAGTGTGCCAAGAGTGTCTCCGCGGTAGGTATTTTCATTTCTCCATGGCCTACAAGGGCTGCCTCATTTCTAAAAACCTCCGAACTATTGCGGAGAGCCAAGGCATATCGTTTCTGAAATGGATTTTCTGCACTGGCATCAGCTGCAGAAATTAGTTGACGCAATGCAGAGAGATCAGAACGCGAGCTGTTCTTAGCCTCGGTGGTTTCACATCGAGCCAGTCCTCCACACGCGGGTAACAGAGGGGCGTCTCTGGTAAACAGTTGGTCCATCCTGACTGACCACGAGACACAAGAAGAGGTGCTTTGCGAGGGGCGGAATGAGTAAGTGGGGGTCGAGAATACCTGTGTGTGTATACTGTTCAGAATTCCCTGGACACGGCTGATGTGCTGCTTTAGTTCAAGGTTGCGGTAGCAGCTTGAGAAGTGGCTCTGAACGTTGGATGTCAAACTCGCTATATCATATAACTTGGAATCGAGTGAGCACCCCGGGGGAGTCGCACATGGCCAAGCATTCAACAACTGCTCGACGGTTGCATCGATGTCTGAGTTTCGTCTCCTGTTATACATCTCCATTTGACGGTTTTGTAAACCGTAAGAATCCTCTCCAGCGTTCACAGGTATTGCGCTCTCAGGGCTGCGGTCAAAAGGCTCTGTACAGTCAGAGATATAACTGCGTAGAGTGGTCGAATCAGGAGAATATCCTTCAGAGAGTCTGTAAGAATCATAGTACGGTGGGTTCTCCCAACAGTACCGCGTATCCGCAGCAAAGGATACGAACACAGGGACCAGCTCAGCGAGTTCTGACGATGCGTATGCCATGGCAGGCAGCGAGAAAAGTATTTGATGCCATTTTTCTTCACCGCTTCTTCGTAGGAGATTGTATAACTTGATCCAAATCCTCGAAAGGTCCGGAACCCGCCACGACTTGTCATATTGAAGAGAAAAAGTAGCATCCCCAGACAAAGTCCCCTTCCACGATTCCATCATGTTGAGTATACCCTTCAGAGCCGTCAAATTCGATGTCCGACGGTGAACGACAGTCGCCGCGATATAAGCACGCTGTTCGCTTGACCCTTCCTCCACTCTATCTCTGGCGGGATATTGAACATCGAAATTTGTCTCAGAAGGCAGTCCACAAAATTCGGATGGGAACAGGTGAGCGACTCGTGGTGCACTACGTTCTAGTAGGTGAGCGTCACGTGACGGGAATTGTTCGAATAACTCGTTCGGGTGGTTCTCGTGAAATAACTGCACTCGTTCGTAGTGCTCCTTGATCGCTTTGGAAATGAGATACAACTCGTGATGCTGAGAGTTCACCGGAAGATTGAGCCACTCCACTTTTTGCATACACGTCAGATGCTTGGGGTACCATGTGCGCGAGGGACACAGACACCCAATCAACGTCAGAATCTCCGCATCCCGAGGATCGAACCTCATAATGGACCAGCAGCCGGCTGACCGAAGAAGAGACAGCGTCTCCTCTGTACCCGTCCTGCCTGTGAGTGGATCGGTGCCACACCCGCTCGTCAAAGCGTGCAGGTAAGCACAATATAGTTTGTTCGTCAGTGTGACATTCCCTGTTAAGCAACCGAGATCTGTATCAATCGTATAGGTCTGGTATGTAACCCGCTGGAGGGCAGGGCCATGGGTATTGACCACGACGTGAACATGGTGGCCATCCATCCCGAATGAAATTGCGCCATCAGGTATGAGAACACACCGTGAGACAAGCTCGTCGGTATTGATGTTTTCTCTGAGCTTTGGCCGAAGCACAAGACGACTGACCAGGCCAAACAAAGTCCCAATAGATTGATTCTCGTCATAGACCATCCCTCGCATGTTGTGAGATTGGAGGTCTCCATCCTCATCGACATAAAAGGACAAGGAGTAGCGGGGAAGAGTGACGGATAATTGAAGTGAAGATGACGATTGTTCAGAGTTAATTTGGGTCACAGCGACAAGGAGGTTCGTCGGAACGTCGAGTGGCCTCAAAAGGCTTGATACCATAACCCAAGACTGGCTTCGAGGATCAATCAGGAACTCATTGCCTTTCTGGACGCGATATTGCCCAGGAATACAATTCATCTTCCAGTTTCCCGGAGAAGCCTTCCAAAGGCTGCCAAGAGGGCGGATCTCCATGGCGGACGTGGAAATATTCAGCCAATGAGCATGACCCTCGATTAATACGCTCGGCAAGTCTCCCTCCAGTTTTTCTTGAGGAACGAGCTCAAAGACTGCTGAATCGATGATTGAGCGTATCACGAGGTCGGAATCCTGGTTTCTGAGAGAGAAGTACACCTGTACATACCACCCGAGTTCTCAATGGTATACTCTACACACACAAAAGTGTGCTCACCTGGTGACCGGAAATCATGTTCCGTGTTGAGTAATCCATCCCTGGGAGGTCACTCGGGAAGACTTCAAGCACACTCTGCAGGAATGGTCAATAACCTCCATTACATCCCAAATGTTGCGACGTACTCCACCAAATATGACGTTGTAAAGCGGATGCTGCTGAATTTCATTCGGTAATCTCCCCAGCGGTTTCCCGTCAACCAAAAATGACCCATCGAGCAAATTCAAATGCACTACTTGCGAACACTGATCAGGTGTTGATGCGGTCATGCATGTGGACCAGCGTGAATTGGGCCATGGTAACGGGATCCACCTTGAACTCTGTCGATAGTGGGGCCAGATCCTCCTAACTGCACGGTGAATACCTTCATCACTAACGTCACCTTGGATAACATCACTTGTGAAACTCTCGAGCGCAAGAGAAACGCGCCGATCTCGATCAAGGAGCAACTGCAAATATCCAGGGAGAGAAGAGACCTTGCTGGGTATGTTGTCGTGGATTAACACTGCTGAAGTAAACAGGATCTCGATGTCCTCTGCCGAGTGAAGCAGATTCGGCATCATTATGCGGTCAACATTGAACGTGCTTCGACAAATGGCAGCCGCGGTCACCAAAAACCCACGCAACTCTTCATCTTCTGGTGTTCTCGCAAGCTTTGCCGATAGCTGCTCCACCCACGAGAATACCTTGCCACGCACAGTGCGAAGAAGTCCAAGCACGTTCTGTGAGACGGCTTGGTCAGGGCTGGATGCAAGTAGACGACGAAGCAAGAAGGAAATGGTGTCCATTGTCACTACCTCCAGCCAATTTGCTTCAATATCTTGAAGGAGGCTCTCGAGCTCCCCTACAAGTGCGCAGCAAAAGGAGGGCTGTTGAATCTCCAGGTGCCATGCCCATTGCCCCGCCGTGAGCGGTCCAACTTGGGATACCGCCTGAGCCAATAGGAAATGAACTTGGTGACGATTGAAGCTCAATGATCGACCTCGAAGCTCTCGAAGGATATTAAGCCATTGAAGTGCACTGCCGCCACGCAAATGTCCGAACGCCATAAATTCATGGATAGACAAGTCCTTGTGGCAGTCGACCTGGCTTGCCACAACTTCATTCGAAGTGTGGGAAGTGACATCAAGATATTTCTGCAAATTAAGATATGGCCCATCTTGAAGCTGGTACGTGCAATGCTTGCTGATATCGAGGTGATTAGACCCCTCTGAAACCGGAATACAACCAAGGCTATCGAAACCATAGAATGTTAATCCATTGTTGACACAAACCCGCTCCTGCGTAGTGGGAACAGATGTTCTGCTATAATGTGTGACAATGAACGGCTTCGTGTTGGAACCTAGAGTGATCCGTGCCCGAGGATGCTGAACAAGATAGGGTTGGAGTGCACTATATTCATTGAGCTGGATATAGGGCCCCTCTCTCTCGACTGACGAAGAAGACGAAAGATCAACCAAGAGATGAAAAGTGGCACTACGCCACATGTTGAAGGAGACTGGACAGTCTAGCTCGAACACGACGACCTCGGCGCAGAGCTGCTCTGCAGGCAATGGCCACTCGTGGATGGATATCTCCATGTTCCGAAGTTCGCTTTCCTGGGAGCACTTGGTACACCAGCGGTAGTGGTATCGGGAGCCATACCGATTAACGCCAAATTCATGATCAGTCCTGAAGATCCGCTGTTGAAGGTCGGCGTAACGAGCATTCGCCCTCTCCATTTCGGCAACCTTTTCAAGAACTTCCCGCCGCGCAGCCTCCTCGATTCGAGCCTTTAGATGTTGAAGATGTGAAGAGTTCCTGTAGAAACGGACGGCGAAATTGTTTACGGTGATTAACGGAGAAAAAACAGACCATCCACTCTGTGACTGAGCGTGGCGGCGAGAGAGATATTCGTAAATGCAGAGAAGACGATGGAGGCTCCCAGTCTGGCAGAGTAACAGATCTTCCAAAACCCTGATCGGAATCTCCGGAGAGTATTCTGCGAGCATGGGAATTTCATTGATGGCTATTTTGTCGAGCGCAACCCAAAGCTCAATCGTGGTCAACAGCATCATTGACAACAGTTCCGGATTGTTTGCGTACGTTTTCAGCGCACTCGACGAGTACTTGTTTGCTAATATCTCCAGTTGCACGCAAGCATCGTTGTTGTTCGTTACCCTATCAACCCAGGTGTCAATACCCCGCTCCACCGCCTTCTCAACATCATAGAGCGCGACGTAGGGTTCAGCACGATACACCTCCTCAAAAAAGGCCCCATCAGAGGACAGGAAGTCTTCAAGAGAACGTCGAGGATGATGTTTGGGATCGAAAGGGTCGTTGCGAGGACTAATGCTGTGATTGGCTAGAGAATTGCGAAGGTAGTCGCCACTGGTCAAGAGCGATAGTTGAACATCCCGACTCAGATCGAGCTGAGACGGATTCCAGACCGGAGATGCTCGTTGAGTAGCCTGTACTCGTTCCCATCTACCCTCAAGAATCGACCGGAGGGAATTGCACGCCTCCAACGCAGTGCGGGAAAGCCAGTCAGGTGCAGAGGAGCCAAACTTGCGCAGGCGTCTGCTAATTTTGGCCGACATGGACTGTAGAATATCATTGGGGAGGTTTCCGCACATCTCGTCCTTTGCAAGGCAGCACATCAAAAATAGCATAAATTCCTTGTAGGCAAACCGTTCCAGTGAGGTTTGAAGAGCAACCCTGATAACCAGCCAGAGAGACGAACGCCGCCAAGGTAACTCCGAGTTGTTCCATACGACATCATCGCCCACACGTTTGCTAATCCGAATCACATCCGCAGGGCTACCAACACTTCTCAAGATCCCAGTAAGCAACTCGGTGATATAACGCGGGTCCGTGGTGTCTCTGGATTCAACGACAGTAGACTGCGCTTTTCGGCTTGTTGGAGCAGCATCGAGGACGTCGACGTTCATGTGAACAAGAAAGTTCATTAGTTCTGAAATGAAACCCTTGTCTTCGAACACGTCGTTCGGGACCTCAATGGCCGGTCCAGGATACGAGCAAATGAGCTTTCCCTTTGAGGTCATCACACTTTCTGTCTTCGGAGATACCTCGAACGATTCGAAGATGGTGACATCCCTCTTCCTTCTGAAGACAACCCCCACGTTCTGGGCACGGATCAGAAAAGCGAGGATATCTATACATTGTGAGTCACTGGGATATAGTCAGGACTCGGAAGCTTACCATTGACGTTCATGCTGCTGAGCTGGGAAATAGTCTGGAACCTATCCAGTCCGTCAAACTGGAGAGTAGCCTGAATATTTTCCAGCATTTTCAAGATGTGATACCACTGAAGTAGGCTGGCCTCTTCGACGTGGTCACCGTAGGTGCGCGCAACAGAAGCGACTGCTTCTGCTAGGGTACGATCATTGCGGGTGCTGTGGTCATCTCCGTCAGGGAGCTTGAGAGGAAAAAACACATGGGTAACGATATATTTCAACGTCTGAAGATCAACGTGGTGAAGAACAGAGTAAGACATTCGACCAACGAACGATATCTGAGAGGGGGTTTAGGGTGAAGTAGTGAGTCGTTGAGGGCACAACACACGCACTCCTTGTATTCATTGAGCTGTGGCGATGACCTTCGCCTAGCACAGGATGGGACCTACGCTGTTATCAATGGAGAAGTTGTATGGGCCCTGGGGCCTCTCCTGTGGGTCGTGCAATATCCGCAGTTCTCGGCACAGCACTATCACCCACTGAATAATGAGACTCACCCGAAAAAAAAAAAAAGAAAACAGAATCAGGTGAAATGACTCGCCTGCATACAGTCCAGTTTTGACACGTTTTGAGGCATGCCCCAACTATGAGTAAAACTTATCATTTGCCAAGGCGCATTTTGACGTCCGACTGCACCTCTGTCCCAAAACATTTACTGGCTGCTTCCATGTTACCGTGCATGTGGAAGAGCTGGGCGGATGTTGTTCGGGTCGTCCGCGGAATCAAGGCGGAGTACGAGTAGGGTAGGCAAGTGGGAATTTCAAGGAGTTTACCGAGCAAATAGTCAAGGAGGTTACCGAAGGCTTGTAGTCCGCCCTTGAACTTGCTCAACTCCAGCACTCCTCAATAATCCTCCCCTCACGTTCCATCCCAGAAACAAACTCTGCTGCATCCTTTGTCGACATATTCCCAAGCTCTTCTACTGCTTCCTTCACAGCATTGCGCACCGCAGCATGCATCTTGTTCGAAGACCTGTGTTGATGTTTATCAACTTTCATAAGCCCTGCTGTTGGCCTCATGTCATTACTTACCCAGATATTATCAATGTGCCTCGCTGCACTCCCACAAGATCCCACAAGATCCCACACTCTTTCCTTATCCTGCCGTAAAAGATCCTGAACGTATGTCCTTCTCGTGTCTTTAGGACCGTCGCGCGAAAATGCAACGCGGTATGTGATTTTGTCTGCTCCTGCACATGCCTTCCATTCTGCGCCATAATGATGATCCTTCAGAGCTGACCGGCAGCCAAAGTAAAGTGCTGTAGCTGGGCGAGATCAGAAGTCACGTGAACAGTGCATTTTATTTGGACTGACCAACAGATCCAGCATAGGCACGGTCCTCTATGACTGCTCGAATGGGAGCAATGCCAGTACCAGGACCGACATATATAGCCGGTGTCCGGAGATCGTTTGGAAGTGATATCAAGCCTTTCTGGATAGTACATAATACGCAATTTGTCAGACGCCAGGGAACCCCAGAAAGGACTACTTTCAGCAGGATGGTGATTCACCAACAAGCATGAAGTGCGACAAGGAAACTCGTGCAGAAACCTCTTCGAGGCACTCTGAGTTTCATACGATACTTTACAACTACAATGCATAAGTGAATTTCACCAGGATGCTTCTGTACGATTCTATGAGTGGTGAATACGTAGCACTGCAAACGACGTATCTTCGGAGAACTTTATTTCGAAAACTGTCGTGGTCGAAGAGGAGAGAATAGACCAAATATGTAATCTCTGAGTATTCGTACCGACCAGAACTCGGTTAGCTCCTCTCTGCGCTTCACTCGCTGACAGTACTCGTATAACGCTTCAGTTCTATGTAGTGGTTAATATATAAGTACTGCCGTTACGGGTGACATACTTGGAGGACCAGGGTCTCACAGGGATACTGCTTGTAAGTTGGCATCCCAGAGGGCACGACCTGTACTACCGGTCTTGTTTGCTGCATCCATTTGACGACCCTCTGCGGAGATTGGAGCCACTTGCAGTATGCACAGGTGAGGGAGTGGGATTGGATATCGTTTCGAGCAAGCGAAAGCACTCCTCATGGGGCTACCGCTTCCAAGACTGTTTAAAAGACTAGTGCCAGCTATAACAAACGAAAGGAGTTGACTATCAGAATAGTGACCACGGGGGTGCTGTGATGAATGCAACGGGCCAGCGAGCAGCTGATGGAATATGATGGTTGGGTGAGGATAGCAGCGAGGAGTGTCCTCTGCAGCTGTCGAGCGTTCTTTGCATTAGCGGGCCCGTGAGTCTTTTTGAGCTGAATCAGACACCGGGTAGATTGGTGTCACCTTCAGCTACAAAGATGACATCGGGCTTCCTCCTGTTCTCGGCCATTTTGCTGTCGTGTGAACACCACCGGTACATTTCACGCGGAATTGCGTCAACAGAATCAACAATCTAGAGTGTTCTGTGTTAACTGGTTTGCAGACTAACAAGATTACTCACCGGGTTGAAAAGTGAGCCAGTAGAAATGTCCCTATACTATTTGTTCGCACTAGTCGAGTAAAACCCCGCACCACAGAGTGTCTCAAAAGTCCGGTTGAGAGCGGCCTCTGGAGTTTCGTTGGGTTCTAGGTGGCCGTCAGGAAGCGTCTTGTACCAAGGCAAACAGGTCGACAATTCCATCTCGTGAGTGACGACGAAAACTTGCGGTAAAGCGAAGCATTAAGCGCAGACATGAATCAATAGTTCCTCCCTGGTTTTCCGCGTCTTCCATAAGTGCGCCAGTTATACAGGCCAACTACAAACATCGCGGGCTGGAAAGGCTCCAAAGCAAGATCGATGCTAGAAGAGAGACTGCTCGGAGTTTGGACTGGACTCAGGTCATGGACGACAAGAAAGCGAAGCAGGTTGGTCTCGAATGTTGTCACACAGAGGGCGTACTAGTTGATCAGGGGTGAAATAAGAAGAGTTTAAAACGGTGTGCACAGTGACATCGAGTGTTCAGCTAGGGAAAGAGACAAGATTAGCCGTTTCTAAGAGATTTATCACACGACCTAGCTAGTCGTCGCACAGAAGGTGTTTGATTGCATATAAACAAGATGGTACAAGACCGGATGCTCATCAAAACCACACCGGACTACTACAACATTCAAGGAGGGCTCAAAAATGGAACAAGCACTAAAAAAACAAACACCTATCGTGTCCGACTCAAGCACCGGAAACCACGGCCAGATAACCCATTCAGCTAGGCCGTACCCCCCTCCTCACCATCGACTTGCATCTTTTGTCGTTCCTCTGGGTCTAACCAGCTATCCTCGACCGTCGCCTTGACCCTCCGTACGTACTCTTTCATATTTTCTCTATATAATTGAGCGGCTTCTGCATTTGCAGGGCTGTTTGGGTTGGGATCGTGCAGCAAACTCTGGATAGACGTGAGGATCGCGGCGACATCATACGTCGGTGACCATCGGTTTTGGAGAATATCAAGACAGAGCTCCCCGTTGGCGTACACGTTTGGATGGAACATGCGTGAGAGAAACTTGACCGTAGGTGGTTTGTTGGGGTACGACTCGTCAAAGGTTAGCAGGAGCTTGAACGTGCCGTCTTCAAAGGGCGTTTCGGCTGGTGGAGGGTTGGGACGAACACAAAGAGGCAGGGCGTGATATTGACGGGTCAGCTGGAGGGACACCGAGGAAAGGTGAAAACTTGCCTGGACCAAATATCACGGCATTCCACACCATGATGTTATCGGGACATGGGCTTCCCGAGACTCCACTGGGCGGGTCACTTGACAATCGTTTGAAGTCGCGAATGAGGCGTCGTCTGCAGTTGGTGGACTAGTGACCAACGTTGTTGATCTGAACGAGGACGCGTATGAACTAAAAACGCACCATGATTTGGTATAAGCGGACGAATGCTACAAGAGGAATAGTAAAAAAGAACAGGATCAGATGGTACGCTGTGAGTAGACAAGATCAAGACGCGGTTTGCCACTTTACCCCAAGCAACTACATTTGTCAGCCACAGACCCTAACCCCAAATTAAGGGCAAATTCTGTCTGTACAACTTGTCCACAATCCTAGAGATCCTCTGGCTTGTTCAACAGTCTTCCTTCCATCCCTCCCTCGACCATCACCACTTGCCCTGTAACATGACCGGATATCAACGACGACGACAACACCACAACTTGATTTGCAACGTCCAATGGTGACGCGATCTTCTTTAGAGGAATCCTGTGAATAACATTCAAGCACTGGTGTATACTGCAGCAGCTGATTGGTCGCTCACGTAGCAACTGCCCGATAGACCACGTCTGGGTCTGCCAGAGCGCTCTCCACCCTGGGCGTTCTCACCCACCCCGGTGCAACCACATTCACCCTGCCTTTTGGTGCGATCTTCACGATCTCATTCTTCAACGACATGGTCAAGCCATACATCATCGCTGAAAGAGGATCCTACGATTAGACATGTTCTACATAACATAAACGGACATTCACCGCTTTTTGTAACGGCGTAGTCGGCATGTCCTGCTTCGCCGTATTTACCCGCTGTGCTCCCGATCAATACTATCGCCGCCTTTTCCTTCACCTCCTGCGTTGCAGATCTCAGCCGTTTCAGATACTCGCGGCAGACCAAGAACGATGAGGTAAGGTTGGTCGAGATGCTATGGTTCCATTGTCGGAGGGTCAAGTCTGCCACTGGTACGTTCTCCTTGGGCCGAGTTGCATGGTTCACAACAAGGACCTGTACAGGACCGGCGTGCTCAGTTGCCGTGAACATATTCGCAACGGATGTTTCATCGGACAGATCTGCTTGAACTGTTTGAACATTGGCATAGGTGTTCAAGAGACCCTCCAATGGCTCGTATTGGGTGTTATAGTGAGCAGTCACCTCAGCACCGAGCGCTAGCAGGTTGGGTTGCTTAGACAGCATAAGGAAGTGCACCAGCACCAAATGGACTTACAGCAGTAAAGTTTGGTGGTCTCGAGACCGATCCCTCCGCTTGCACCTGTCGATTCGTGTGTCCGTCAATTCGATCCAGTGCGTTAGATGAAGTTATCAGCAGCGCCTTACCTGTAACGAGGACGTGTACGTCTTTGAGCCCGAGATCCATGATGCTGTCGTCGAAACGCAGGGTCCTATGGGTGGGATAGTACGAGGCGAAGATGACCCGACGCTACTTATCGGGGCGTGCACCAAAGATAGCTCCCGGGTTAGACCATCATCTGAGTGTGATCATCGACTAGGTTTCGGCAACCTGAGATTCCAATCTCGAGGCCCACTGTGGGAAGGACATGGACCCCGTTTTAGCTGGAAATAGACACCAGGTGAGAATACGCACTCAAGATCATTGGTTACCAGAGGAAGAGATTAGAAGTCAGTACATCCGAGATTGGGCTAGCCTGGGAAGCAAGTTGGCGATTTAGTCATACCCACCGATTGGACCTGCAACTGGCAGCTGGCACTGGAGCACTGCAATACAGTAGTTAGTATGCCTTGAAGCACAGCACGATCTCAACGTCAATGTCTACAAAATATTTTCAAGTCCACATCGTCATTCCTCTAAGTCCATTACCCGTATTGAGAGAATCACCTTGCACGAAACCACATTGGTTCCCTCTTCCGCCTCGTAGAGGCCTACAGACGAGCCACCAGGATCTGTAGGTACTGTATTTCTGACAATTTCCAAGGCTCGCTTACCACAGATCACGTGGTGTAGACATATATTTCGTACGAACTGCACGTTTCCTGCTTGCTTCAGCTCGTCAGTTTAGAGGCGGGATGGATGTGTTTTCTTCCATCGTGGACCTCTCAGCTGCGTCGCTGTATGTCTCGCTGCTATCTATTTCGTTCAACCCCACCGCCTGGAACGTCGTTGCCCGTAATGGTGGGGATAACCCCTCAAATCCAGTTCAGACAAAAAAGTCACTAATGTCCTGCGTGTACTACTATAGAGCATAGGAACAAGACGATCACACGCCTCTTTGGTGGCAACGCGCGATACGGTTGTTACTTTCTTGCCGCCTTGATATTTTTCTTTGGGATCCTGCGCGACCACCTGTGCGTTCTTGTTCCGCGTTTTCCAATGCCTTCTCTGACATACGACGCTGGCATGGCATGGGCAGGTATCAGCGTGCATTGGCCGATCAGCCTCGCATTCCTCTGCTTCCAGAGCCTTATGCGACCACGGCCCCCGTCGTCATGTTTGCAATCGGTCAAATCCTGGTCCTGACCTCCACCTATGCTCTGGGGATCACGGGCACATTTCTTGGGGATTACTTTGGGATCTTGATGGACCACCGCGTAGAAGGATTTCCTTTTAACGTGTTGAGGGACCCCATGTACGTCGGAAGCACACTGTGTTTCGCCGCTGTCGCTCTCTGGTGAGCAGGTTTCTTTGGTGCTGCTTGCTCTAGGGCTCAATCAGGTCGTGTTTTCAAAGGTATGAGCGCCCGGCTGGTTTATTGATCACGTTGTATGTGTACGTTGTATACATCGTTGCGTTGCGCTTCGAAGGGTATGTCGTTTATGTATTTTGGTTCTGCAAGTTCACTGACACGCCCGCAGGCCGTTTACCGACATGATCTATTCCAAACGCGCGGCGAAAAAGGAATGATTCTTCAGGACCTACCGTACCACCTGACGACGCGTGTCCATCCGAGTTAGAGTGGTCTAGTAGATGGTTCTCCATATTTTTGCCGTTTTATACGGTCTTTCCAGTAGTATATAAACATAATGACAAGCTAATGATAGTGGGCATTGGTTCTGATTCACCTTGGTGGTCATCCAGAGTGTTCAGGTATGGCCGTCACCCCGAGGTTTCCTACTTGCGCCGATCAACCCCACCTCTTCATTATCATCGGCATCAGTGTCCCTGAATACAGTCGCCCCGCCGTCCGCCTCGTATTCCATTTCCTCGAAACGTGTCGTGAATGGAATGTGAGCTGTCTTGGAAGCAAGGTGAGGGTAGTACTGCCTGTATGCAAAGTAGGCAATGCCGAGACCGAGCGCAGACCCAGTGAGCACATCTTCCCAATGGTCTGTTCGTCGTCAACGCGGAAATCAGAACGGGAAACGAGCAACATAACGTAGAACGCACGTCGATAATCCATTGTGCGCGAGATCGCCACCCAGGAGGCGACTCCGAGGGGTAGAAGCGACAACCACACTTTGCTCTGTGTACGGATGCAGGTTCATCAGCATTCCATTTATCTTGTGAGGCTTGGAGCGTGCTCACAACGTATCCACGAGTATCAAATAGGCGGAGCTTGCCAGCGAGATAGAACGTGAGGAATCCAAGTCCGGCAAAGGACACTTTGAGCACTCTAGGTCAGCCATACATCTGAGACACAAGGTAGACGAACTGACGGCTGGAATGACCGCTTGGGAAGCTACGCCAGCCATCCTCGAGAATGTGTTTTGATGTCTGTGTGCAGATGTCGGCTGTGGAAAGGCCCCACAGCGGATCCTCAGAACCAGCCAATGGTTGGCAGCGTGAGATGACGTCTATCGGAATTAGCACGATTCTCCAGGAGTAATTCATTCGGGCACGGTATACCCACCAGGACGGGGACGGCCAACGGTGACCTTGATAATCTGTGTAATGGAGCCGGTAATGGTAATCGAAAGCAACACTAAGAACAGAGAGCAATGTCAAAGGACGTCAGGCATGAGGAAACGGCAAAAGTGGGCGCACGACCGAGAGTGCTATGGTGGAGATCCCACCATGATCGTATAAACAGCAGATTGACGACAATTTGCACGCCTAGGGGTAGTACGCCAGCGAGGAGCAAGAGGGCATTTGACTAGGACATCCTCTTAGATGAATGCCATGTGATAGGAACAGTGACGTACGCTAACACGTTGATGAACTGCGTATCTAGCGTGAAATGAAAAGGATGGATACGGAGCAATGATCTAAAATGCTCGACTTACGGGTACCGCAGACTGCAAGCGTCACATGTAAGAATCGACAATGACGCAACCACGAAACGAAGGAGACTCACGAGAGATCCGTGAGCGAAAACTGTCGCTTGAACCCAGTTGCATGATGGCTGAGGTAGTAGACAATCAACCTGTTGACCGCGTCGACACGGTTCACTGCAATTCATGCACGAAACAGTGCGTACCACAAGGCACATGTGACGATCCTGAAAAGCGCGCGTTGGCATACCAAATGTCAGCGCTGGACACTGTTACATTGCCCTCGCGCCGGTTGACTCACCAATCTGGGGCATAAGAAAAGACAGCTTGACGAAGACTGGGGACTCTGCGGAATGGGTTCATCGTTGGTCTGCGGGAGGAAAAGGGAGGGGCTTGGTGGCCTGAATAAAGCCTGTGAAGCTCGTAAATATTTTCTAGTCTCCCGCCGTCTCGGGCTGCCGCCATCCCCCTTGGCACACGTTCGTCAGATATGTCAGGGCTTGGCGTAATATGCCACGACACTTTGCCCGAGCAAGCTCCTTTGAGGTGTGCCACTATTCCACACTTGTTCTATCGACAAAGTTTATCTGGAATGTCTGCATGTTAGCTCTCGGATGTATACGAGGTTTGACAAGTGCGACTCGACCTCTGTTGATAGGACTCGCGTCGAGCAGAGTAGTCTCATTGCCGTGAGAGTCGTTTCCAAATTCAGGCGTCTGGTAGATGCCCAGATGCGCATTGATGCAATGTTAAGACCTTCAATAGGCTTGAAGTCTTAACGAGGAGGACACGATGGCCACAGTCGGTAAGTATTATTCGCCACTATTGTGAGTAGCGAACTCGTTTGACGAGAAATCGGAAATCCAGCGCTAGACTTCCAGTGTCCCAACGCCCAGTCTGTTCACCCGGCGAGTTTCTTGGATTATCACGAGAGCATTCCAATCGAATGGTCGCGCATCGCAGGTGCGCCTTTTCCGCTGGTATACTTCTCGATGTGATTTACGACCCCTCGTCAGTTTCGAACATCCAGCGCAGAACACGTCTTATCGATGGACGTCGGTGCGGCCCATAGACCATGACCTACGGTCGACACGAGGACATCTGATAGCCATGCATCTCCGACATGAGGGTTTTACCTCGTCCTTCTGCGATGCATGGCGCTGTTTGCACGCTTGTTCTGAAAGGAAACTCCGGAGGATCAAACACGCAGTCTTTTTTCGATGTCACGATTCCCAGTGACCATGGCCACCACCGCGGACCTTCCTCGGTTCGCCTTTTGTTTATGCATCTCGTATCTTCTTGCGCTGTTTCGTGATTGTGCCCCTGCTCAAGTTCTCATGCTACGCTTATTTGGCTTGGCACGCCACGGTCACCTCGGTTCCACAGCTCGATTCAGCCAGCCTTTATGTCCACGCTGACTTCTTTTGCGCCACTCTCTGCATTCGAGCACGCCATGACCCAAACTTGGAGCGTACGGTAGAGTTGATTTTATGCTAGTGCTTAGCCTAATTGATAGAGACTCAACTAAACCGTCTCTGACGTCGCGCTGGGGAAAATGTATGCACTTGATGAATCAGGTCGATAGTTGATAGGCGTTTAGTGATCAAACACTTGGCAAGCCCATGCAGACTGCGTCGTGGCTCGCTCTTTTGCAGCTGTTTTGTTTGCAGGGCAGCCTTTGAATGGTGACGATTCGGTCTCAATCACTCGTTGAAGGATCTGCTTCTCAGAGCTGGCAAGTGACTGTTCCACAGTCCGATATGCCTGTCGGGCCTGCCGAGAGCTTGCACGACGTTTATCCACCCAGGTAAGATCTAGTAACTCAGCTGGACAATGCTATTACATAACAAATACATACAGTCCACCATATATATACATAATACTTGACTACACCCGTTCGTCAAAGAGGACAAGATAAGGCCGTGTTTACAAAGGGTATCACTGGTCTTGCTTCAAAGCCTCATGGCTGCGCGTACCACCACAACGTGGTAACACCAACAGGGAATGTGTACGTCGCCTAAACGTGCCCCAATCAGCACAGGTTTGACACCACACAAAAGTCAGTCCGCCTCACCTGCATACCCCTGAATTCGATGGTCGCTGTCATGGGCTGTGGGTTCCACGTCGTGGACGCACTGTCGTCCCTACACACCAGGTGACTCAACGCTTCAACATAGCTCGAACGGAGGGCGTACCAGTTCAACACAACGATACTATATCTGTTCCAGTCTGTGGGGGAAAGTCGTTCTGTGACATATGCGCCGACAATGAGAGCCCAGCTGAGGTTTCCTCCAACGCTCACTCCTACTCGCTTGCCCCATGGTCCTCCACTATCACGTGGCAAGATCGCCTTGGAAGCTTGAGCCATGGCATAGAATTCTTGGTTGACACTCCAGGTGCCATCGTTGTTGATCTGGACGACACCTCGGCATCCGCCACCACAGCTGTTAGACCCAGGAAGCTCGGGTTTACCAGAACCGTCGAGTGCGAGATTCCACATCAATCCTGATGAGGACCCATAGTTAATACTGCCAATAAATCTGGAGAACGTCTCCGTTTGGTCAGTGAGAACAGCGCACTGCTGCTAGACCCACAGGTTGTCCATATACCACTTGTGTACATATTAGTATGTATTCGCACCAAACACTTTAGGGAACATACCTTGATATCACTCCACCAATCGGAACCGATCGTTCCTGAACATTCTGTGAAGAGTACTTCCTAAAAGGAATCTCAAAACGAAGCCATAGGTAATTCGATTCTTGTAATACCTTGTTGGGATACTGAGAGGTGAATGACGCTTGCTGAGATACACCGCCCGAATAGCAATGAAAAGAGACTCCATCAAAGGCATTTCCTGCTTGCTGCATCTAGAATGAGTGAGTTAGCAACAAACCCCAATCACCTCCCATCTGTTGACGAACAAGCTGAACAGGGTAATTCGCGGCATCATCCCAGTTGTGTTCATAGCCAATGATCTTGGTGTTCGAGAAGCCATTCGAGTTCATCAAGGTGCGTAACGCGAGCCCGATTTGTGCCTCTACAGACACTGGCATGTTACATGAGGGGTACGTTGGGTTGCTGTTTTCAGGCTCGTTCTGCAGGATGTGCGTCAACTCGCCACCACATTCCCATACATCGATCGATGGAGTCTCACCTGAATTCCGATGGCGTAGACAGGGATCCCGTTGTTTGAAAAGCCTTGAAGGCTCTTCAAGAGGTAATTCGCCACTTTGACATGCTGTCAACAGGAGTGACAAGCAGATCGATTCGATATACTCACTAATAGAGATATATGCTGTGTTCAAAGAACCGCCATCCATAGTCCCACTATCCTTTATCCACTCGGGCTAATCAATGTGAGAAGGCGTACTACGCAGCAACGGCACGCATATACTCACAGGTGACCAGGGAAGGACATGAATTCTCAACTGTGGGTTGATCGACAAGATGTCTTTGAGGGTTGAGAACACGTAGCTCGGCGCAGCGTTGATATTAAAGCTATTGAGGTTCACGTCTCCACTGTTGTCGTCATAGCTATATGCTATTCAAACACATGTCAACAACGTGCTTGCGGCAAAAGAGAGCTCCGTACTATATGGCGAAAAGTCCGTTGCTCCGAGGGGAACCCGCATGTACGAAAAGCCAGCCGAGTTGGAGCCGTCGGTGACTAGACCATCGGAATAATCAGTGGATCTTGCGCATAACACCCCGGTATGTACTCACTATCGAACAGATAATTCAGCAGTTGCCAGTAGTTGGACGGATTCTGGGACTAAAAATGTATCGGGTTTGGCCACGTGGTTGGATGGCACATGGAAGATCTCATTCACCGCACCTTGAGAGCACTCAGGAGAGATGCAGACGAATCAGCTATTAATTGACGATGGTCAACATTAAGGTCTCGTAAACAGAACGACCAACCACTCACTTAACGATGCTCCGAAGCCATAGATGGTCTGGTAAGTGGTTGAGTCATCGACGACTATGTCCGCGCTACCAATGGGGCCAGGTGCCACAAAGTTTATCGGATCAGGAGTAGGCTGGAAATAAGTAAAGAGCTTTTGCCTGTCCCATGTCGTTTGCCACTAGAAAGGTGCGGACGTGAGTAAGGCCAGAACGACGACAGATGTCCCTGATGCATACAATGTCATATATCTGTTGACAAACACCTGTACCCAGGGTGCCGAATAAGGCGACTGCTAAGACCAAGCGCATTGTCGGTCCTCAGTTAGCAACTCAGCAAAGGGGAAACGGGAAGATGGGAGACGTACGAGGTCTGGCTGTGGTCCGTTAAATGCCAAAACCAATGTGGATTCATTCACCATTGCCATGCCGTCAGCTTTGGGTCAGAACACCTGTATGCGAAATGGGGCTCGAACGGACGGCGGCAACGAGGCTAAGCCATTGTGAGTAATACAAAGGAAAGCGGTTAGCTGAAGGCACCATAGGAAGGGAAGCCAGCTTGCGTGACCCGACTACGGAAAGCAAACAGGACGAACGTGGAATTGACGTGACCTGTAACTGCAGCCACAATCGGGTCCCGTCCACTTCTGCTCCGGAATCCTAAGCAGCGGAAATCGGACACGCGCAACAGAGCGCCGTTCAATGCGGACAAGGCATCTCTCCGAGACGACGGTTCATGTATAACATCCGACGGAGTGTCACGGAGATGTGCTATATCGAGTCAACTCGACACTGGCAGGGTTACCATACAGGTCGTGTGCACCCATCACCGCTCGGCACACCAACTGGAGTTACAGTCTGAGGATACCCAGGGCCACCAAACGCGAGCGTTCAACCAAGTGATATGAGGTACATGTGATATGTGTCCATATGTCTGTCTGAACAAACCAAGTAGGTCCTCGTGTAATGGTTTGGGAATGCGAGGCTTTCTAGCCGTAGCCTCCGCTTGCATCTTCACCGAAAGTATTAAATAATGTGATTGTCACATCCCTGGGTCGGCGGTACCATCTTGCTAATAAGAATTCTCTTTGACGATGTGGAGGTTGCAATTGCTTGGTGGCAGAGGAACTCGATAGGGTTGTCCACGAGCATCTACTGGCACATTAGACTCCGTGATAGTGGCGTGACAGGTATAATGATATCTTGAAATTTAATTGAGCCCTGGGGGCAATTTGGTAACGACATCTCAGCACTGTACTTTGAGAACAAATGAAAACATTCTATTCTAGATCAATTCCCTCTGACAACAATAGTAGTGACAAAAATAATGCCCCTTCATGTGTTCCCAACACTGCTCAATGAAATTTTGAAAGGAACCAAGTCTCAAATCCTTTTCTTCCAGACTGGCACCCCGACCTTGGAAGCTGTGTGCATGACTATACAGTACACTAACGAAGTTCGATGCATTAGTACCACTTTTCCAGAGAGAATATACGTACATGATGCGTCAGATTGATGATTAGTTGACATTTATTATGATTTAGTGGCCCTTGCCGAGTAACGTTACTGTCAGTACTATATAGCTTGGGCCCTCGGAAGGAAGGAATGTTGCATTCAGAAGGTACTATACAGTTAACTCTTAGCACGATATTGATATTTGTAGCAGGTTGAGAAGTAGAAGAGAATACGAAAGAGACCTAATAGGAAATACCAAATCAATAAACTCGAAACATACGTTGGCCTTAAGCTCCAACGGAAAACACACAATATTTATCCGTACCAGTGCGCCCAAAAAGGATAACAATAACATAACTGCGTTTAAAAAGAGAAATCCTAGTCTTGCCTCATGGCTGCATATACCATCTCAACGTGGTGACACCAACGGGGAATGTGTACGTCGCCTAAGGTGCCCAAATCAGCACAGCACCATACAAATAGACAGTCGGCCACACCTGTATACTCCTAAACCCGATGGTTGCCGTCAAGGGCTGTGGGTTCCACGTCGTGAATTCGTGGACACACCAACGTCCCTATCCACCAGGTGACTCAACGCTTCAACATAGCTCGAGCGAAGAAGAGGGCGTACCAGTTCAACACAACGATACTATATCTGTTCCAGTCTGTGGGGGAATGTCGTTTCGTGACTTATGCGCCGACAATGAGAGCCCAGCTGAGGTTTCCTCCAACGCTCACTCCTACTCGCTTGCCCCATGGTCCATCCACTATTACGTAGCAAGATCGTCCTGGAAGCTTGAGCCATGACATAGGTAGAATCCTTGGTTGACATTTCAGGTCCCATCGGTGTTGGTTTGGACGACACCTCGGCATCCGCCACTACAGCTATTGGACCCAGGAAACTCGGGGTTATCGGAATCGTCGAATGTGAGATTAGTCCTGTTAAGAACCCATAGTTAATACTCCCAATAAATCTAGAGGACATCGCAGAGCTACCAGACCCACAGGTTGTTCACGCACCACTTATGTATACATTAGCCTGTATTCGGGCTGACAACTCCGAGGAACGCACCTTGATATCGCTTCATCAATCGGAATCAATCGTTCCCGAACACTCTGTGAAGAATACTTCCTGAAGAGAATCTGAAATGAAATTGTAAGAGATTGATTCTTATAATACCTTCCTAAGATATTCAAAGGTGGATGACACTTGCTGGGACACATCGCCAGTGGAAAGAGACCCCAATAAAGGCGTTCCTTGCTTGCTGCATCTGGAACGGTGAGTCAGCAATGAATTGCAACCACACACCATTCACCCACGTTAAATGAGCTGGATAGGGTGAGTACAAAGGAAAGATCCGATTCAGTCATAGAGTCGCCAATGATCATGTCCGCACTGCTAATGAGGCTGAGTGTCGCAAAGATGCAAACGCGAGTAAAGACGTGAGTGATGACAGGGGTCCTTGATACATATAGTGTCATGTATCTGTTGGCAACCAGCCGTGCCCAGGGTTCCAAGCAAAACGACTCCCAAGGCCAAACGCATTGTAGAGCCTCAGTTATTGTGAGGATAGAGATGAAAGTTGTCAGATGGCGGCACCATAGAAAGAGAAATCTATTCGCGTGACGCGACTACGGAAAGGAAATACTCGGACGAGCCGACGAACCTTGAATCGAAATGTGATCCGCAAATGCAGCCATACAACGGCATGCAGTCGTGTCCCGTCGGATACTGAGGATTTAGGTGACACGAGGTACATGTGATCGTGTTCACGTGTCTATCAGAACAAACCAAGCAGGTCTTCTTGGGGTTTCTGGGTAGTGGTTGGGGACGCGAGGCTTTCCAGGGGGGAGGCGACGTAGCTCCCGCTCGGAGGTGACATGCGCCCCATGCCACCCAAAGTACCATCTATCCCGCTATTCCCCCCACCTGCCCCACTCGCACCCATTCCTCCAAAGATAGACACTAAATCGTCCAGTGGATTCGTCGAAACCCCAGACAGGAGATTTGCCGCAGCAGGCGAGGAAGGTAATATCTGCGTCGCTGCGAGACCAGAAGGTTGCCCTTCTTGAGTGGGGGCGTCGTCGAAGTCGAGTAAGTTTTCTGCTTGTTGGCCGGCCACAACCATCTGGAGAGCCTTTTGCGCAGTGTAGCGATCGTCTGATAGCCTGCACATTCTTCTCAGCGGAGAACTCAACAGACAAAGAAACAACGGACTCTGATCCTTTGCGCTGCACCGAGTCCGCACCTATCCGGCCATGGCCGATGAATGTCTCAGCCGGTTTATGATAAACGCTAGCCAAACTTGAGACCTCTCCCAAGAGTTCTTCTAGCAATGCCGGTGGCACCGTGGTTCGCGGGATCGATATCGGAGGTCTGTGCGCCAGAACAACAGCCTAAAAGTCACATCAGCTCAACCTCCCAAACACCCTTTGGAAAGTTATACTTTCGCTGCACCAGGATCCGTGGACAACAGTCTCCAGTAGATGTACGCTCGGTCACGCACGTCAGGTGAGTCACAATCTTTCGTTGCCGTGTTCAGCACCCGTTGCACCACACCCTGGGACGAATCAGGCTTCTTCAAGTAGAGTTTGACCACGGCCGTTAAAGTTTGTAGTTGCACCTAGTAAGAACGCCTTAGTAATGATTCTCATCGCCAAGTCACAGGCACCGCACACCTGATACGATTCCTCGGTGAAAGTGTCCACAAATGTACTCAACAGTTCATCCGCGTTATCGATCTTCTCCGCATATTCCCCTATGATCCATATCAGCGATGCTTTCGCCTCTGGCTCATCCAGTTCCTCAAGATTGGCACAGAGTGTGGGTATGACACCCTCGTAGGTCGAAGGGTACTTCCGAAAGATGTCCTAAGTCATCCTCGTTAGGGATTGTGACTCATTCATCCCGTAGAACATGCACACCTTCATCACTACCACAGCTTCCTGAACAATATAGCTCACGCGGGTTGCTATGAGGTCTAATAGTACATTGACGCATCGTTCAGCAGAGCTCTCGATACTGATAGCCGTTTGCCCTATTGCCTTGATGCTCTTCCGTACGAAATCGACGTCAACTTCCGAGGCATACCTGTCAAAACAAGACTCGATATTTCAAGATACAGAAACAGGGAGGGTACTGACTCCTTTAGTTCGCTCAAGAGTGCATCAACATTGTTGTCATTCGCTAATCGCACCATGATGTCCAACTTCTCTACCTTGACATATAATGGATCATTGTACTTGCAAAAAAAGACTCTCATCTCATTGGAAAGTAAGTCCGGCTGTTTTTGGAGAAGAAGGTTGACATTGCGCAATGCAACCCACTGAACTTCTGGAGGGGATGATAAGAGGGTAACTAGTGGTGGCGCCATCTTGCGGACTAGCTGTTTTGTAAGCTCTTCCCGTCTTATGCTACGCATATGTATCATAATCACCTATGCAGACATATGTCAGAGTGACGAATGAGACTTTGGGGAACGCACTTTAACAGCTGCGAGTACAACACTTCCGTTGACATGCTGGAATTGAGGGACGACACGTTCACAAATATGTTCGCTCTCCTTTTCATCCCGGGCGGTATAGCGTGCCAGAGCATTCAGGATTGCAACGCGACCCCATTCCGAGCATTCATTTAGTGCAATCAAAAGTTTGCTCAAGACTGATGACGTGATATTAAAGATAGCTGGGTCAGATGATGAGGATGGGGGATTGCCTGAGGTGGCGATTATATGGATGTCTGTCAAAGCTGCGACCGTGTTAGCGACGACCTATGCTATCGTCAGTGATGATCTACACTCGAGCCGAACAGAACTCACCATGGGATTGCTGTCTGACACCATCTCGTGTAGCTGCTCGAGGAAGCCATTGTCGATGACCAGCTCGGGTTTGAGGTCATACAGCTTGGCGACACAAAGTGCGGCTGTCTTGCGGACATAGGGATTTTCATCTCTGAGAGCACGTCGTAGTGGATCACATAGATAGTCGATGATCTTCTCTGCGCGCAAACACCCCATGGTTCGGATGGCGAGAGCCCGAACGAGTGGGTTGGGATCTTCGGAATCCTTGACGAACGTGTTCACGGCCAATATGACGAGCTCAGGTTGGGTTTTTGCATAGTTCATGAGATACAGGTACACGAGTTTCTTTTGCTCGAGGTCCTCTGTCTGCATGTTCTTGAGGACATCTGGAAAGAGGCCAGACACGTCTACCCGAAATGTCGGTTGTCGTGTGAGGCATTCAAGATAGATTGCCGCACCTTTTCCAACGGTCATAGATGCAATGACTCTCTTGATTGCATCCTTGCGCTTATCGCGGTACTCGCTGTTGAGATCGACGCTAAGTTCGTAGTTTTCGCCTTTGCGTGGTGCTCGTATGCTCATGGACGTCGGAGTTACAGCGCGATAGTGAGATTGTTGCTGTCGTTATGGACTGGATGTCGACGCTCGGTGCTGCCGACAGTAGTAACAGAACACCAAGGACTTGTTGTACCCCGTGATGTGGGGTCCTAACTTGCATCTTCCTTGAACAACTCGTAGCTATGCTAGGTATTGACGAAATGTTCTCAAGTACGTCTCTCAAGAATTCGTCTTTGCGATTCTGTCATACAGCCAGACCTAATGATTTTCGATACGGGGCTCCTTGTCGCACACTTTACATACAACACTAGCCTGGAGCCATGTTTATTTGCCATGCAGATTTCAACGGGGACCCAGTCTACTCACACCTATTTCAAGACGCTGTCAGTCTACCCGAGGTGGCCTATTGGGTGGTCCTTCTCGATTGTGATATAGCTATGCGTTGGCGCAAGTGAACACCGAATATTGATTACTGAACACCCACTGGCGCTTGGGATTATACATGTGGTGCCAGTTGGTGATCTGCCGCTGCTCCAGTGAGCAGTTTCATAACTGGGAAACACTAGCGGATTCATCTGTCAGTGACTTGTGGTTCGTCTGGTGGCTCCGTGGCAGGATGAAGTTGTTTTGTTTGAGTGGTCTTTAGTTCCGTCTTTAGTGCTCTCGATTAAGTTTATTTCTAAATGGCCATAGTAGCACAGCCATGTCATAGACAGGTTTAAATACCGAGCTTTCTGCTTGAAACAGGGAGGAAAGAGAGAAGGGGGGGGGAGCATCTAGGCCGAGGTGTGAATGTCTCTCGAAGTTGGTATCGTGCAGTGGTCCCTGCCCTGAATTGAACCAGAAACCCAGCAAGGGTTCATTGACATGTTGTAAGAGTTTACGTGAAGTCACAAGAGTGTGAAGACTCTTGTGCAAGAGGTGATGGGGACCACATGGATATATGCATATCATAAGAATCGTTGTACTACCCACTTTTCCTATGTTTCCTTGTCAAATACTGCCAAAAACTAATGACTCACAGAGTCCTTGTCTCGTATAGCAGTAGAGGCAACCAGCCTCGCCTCTCTAGCGAAGAGGGGTATGCCCGGGTATGCGATGCCAATACTATTGCTTCCGTGCTTTCATTAGGGATATACAGGTCACGTTTTTGTGACCTGTGCCGCCAATAGTGCTGACCAGTCTCCTCGACCGTCCCCCATTCAAATGTGAATGTGAGCACAATACTTGTGCTCGTGTTCACGTTTATGTGTGAGTGCTATAGCACGACAACGACGCACATGTAGCCAATGCCACGGCACGCACTAGCTTCGATCGCATGGCGAGCCACCGTACAATAACTGCACCGACGACATGTACATAATCCATGGCATCACACAACGACAACGATGATGGCTCCTGCGTTGCCAACCCCATGGTGACACAACACCAATGACGACGGCGCAGACGTGCGCGTGGTCAATGCCACGGCGTGACCAAGACGGCGACGACGATGTGGATGCATGCACGGCCAATGCTACGGTGTGACCAGGACAGCGACGCCGAC
>JBBPJS010000096.1:0-24998 GCA_038088835.1 Singerocomus rubriflavus
TTTTGGAGCCCGCGCCTGTGGTATGTCCAGGCGACGGGGGTGGCGTCTCTGGTGGCGTAACAGTTTGGGCATCTTCTGGTACGACCTTGGCAAGTGGTGGGTGTTCTCCGGCCTTGAGCAGTTCTGTTATCTTGACCCGCCTATGGGGATACAAAACAGCTGTAAGACCCTCTTCCTTTTCCTCGCTCGAGCCAGTAGTCGCAGAAAACACACTCGTAATCTGAGCAAATACGCCGACGGGATGTACTGAATTTATATCCGTGATGACGTCGCTGTCCGTATTCTCGTCCTTGAGAAGGAAAGCACCAAGGTAGGGTTGTCCACGCTTCATCATCTCCTTGATAGCAGCGACTACCGCGGGATTGCGAACGACGACAGCCTTGTAAAAGCCAGGAAAGAGAGGACGACGAGCGATAGGAAGAGCAAGGACCTGTGGATATATTTCCGGGACGGATTGTTTGGCTATTGAACTGGGCGTGGGAGTACGTTGAGGTGGGGGAGGCGGGGAATCAGCTGGATCACTGTCGTCCCCGCTTGAGGACGAGGGAGGAGAGCTCGCTGAGGAACTCGCAGGGTCCTCGTCCTCCGAGCTTTCCATGCGTACATGATCAGCACTCGTCTTGCCCGTTGACTCTGCCGCTTCGGACTCGTCTGGCTCGGCGACGCCATTAGGGTCGTGCGACTTGTTTGACCAGCGTGGATAGTACAGGAGCGGTGAAGACCGAGCAGAAGAGAGCGTAGAGGTTGTAAAGGACCTTTGGCTGGCTAATTGGTTTGCAATCAGAAGCCCTATTGAGGCTGCGGGTCGTAATGGGATCGTGTGCAGCAGTGCAGGGCATCTCGAAGCCAACTGCTGTGCACGATACACGTTACCAGCCCGAAAGCGACGTGCAAAGGACATTTAGAAGGGAGATGACCTCCACAGCCAGACGGAGGAACCTGCGCTCCGACTTGGAAGGGAGCAAATCAAGGACGCGTAGGACAAAATGCGAGCACTAGGATGACTCAGCAGCACTTTCCCAGTACACTGACTTTCAATTATCCCTCCAACTTCAACATTCGTTTTCGTGATGGAGTCCTGCTTCCCGACTCTGGATGCATTGACAAGGAATTGAGAACCACTTCCTGCAAGACGTGAAAGAGAACCAGGCGACGCATAAACCCCACCATCAAAACACACCGCACAGTCTGCACACACTTGCGTCACGAGCATGGGTCTTGTTCTCGGCAAAGTACCTCTGCAACATTCCTGGGCTCGGGTTCACACAATGCCGGAGGATCACAAGTTCCGTGCAGAAATGGACAGCTCGTTTTTTCGTACCACGGACTGAGGGGACGCCGCAATTCCCAATTATTCGCAGCATTGGTGTGTATTTCGCTGCCTGGCATTGGGATAAGGCACGCCTGAAAGGTGAGACTCGTCAGGTCGACGCGCCTGCAGCCAAGACAATCCCACCAGCTATGCTCTCAGATAATGACCAACGTGTTGAGTGATCTTCCCGTGCTACCCGAGATGGGCGGTGCAAGTCCCCCGCAAATAGTACCTTTTGACTTCCCATTGTATATTCTTTGCCAACACATCCATGAACTGACAGTCTACGGCACTTGACATCTGGTACTTTTATTATTCTCAAGGCTGGCTAGTCATTGACACCGCACGACCGTCGACACTAATAGCAGAGAGCGATTCCGTGCTGGCAGAGCCAAATTTGGATTCCCCACGACCGATGCTCCTCCAGAAACCTTCTAATGTATCCTCGGAGGTGAGACAAACAATCAAGAGGAAAGTTCAACAAAAGAAACAAGCTCTTCGGCAACACGCGGTCACCCTTATGCAGCCTGAAAAGAGGGTTGGGCCAGCTCCAACAGTCTGAAGAAGTATACGAGCTATTGTACTGGCATCTTGTAAGTTGCTCCCCGGTGGAGCGAGGCCTTGTTTATACGTTCCTTATCAGACCTGAATGTCCTCCTCGTTTGCATTCCAATATCCGTATGCTTTATGATTTATCCAACTCTCTCTTTGCACTAATATGCGTTCCACCAGTGGGCACTACATTTCACGTTACCCGAGCAGCACACGCTCATCTTCGTCTGTGCGTGACCGCCCTTCATTCCATTCCGGTTGATGTCAATGTACCTGCATAGTCTCCTTTCTCGCCATCATACCTCTCGCCAAGGTGGGACATTTATCGAAAATTACAACAAGGTATTCATGAGTCACCAGCTACTTGCATTTGGTACGGAAGAGCTGTCGATTCGAGTCGGACAAGTCTTGGGAAACCTCATAGATGTCACACTTGTATGTGCAGTTGACTTCTTTTCAGCCAACTCTTGACACCCATTTGCATAGGGAAATGCGTAAGTAGATCTACATTTCTCCTCCCATAAGGCCTATCTCTTTGCTTATGCCTTAGTGTCGAGTTAATCATTGCGGTATGTTGAGTTTCGTCGTGTTTGCTTGTCACGTTTTCATCTAACGCTTTCTCAGATCATCGCTTTAACCAAGTGCGAGCTAGAAATCGTGCAAGCATCTCGTAAATCAGATGTCTTCTTGGTCAATTCTCTAGACTTACAGCTTCGCTAGTCGTTGGGTCTATCCTATGTAATCTGTGTAAGTCATGAGTCGTTCACCTCTCCGTTAATCTTACCCCGCCACACAGTACTCGTGCTTGGCACGAGTTTCTTCTTGGGCGGTTTGAGGTTCTCAGAGCAGGGCTTCGGGCTCAGTACGTGTTTTTCCGTCGCGACATTTACATTCCTTTAAACCTGAAACCCAAAAGTCGCGGCACAGATGGATTCGACTCTTCTGACGCTTAGTGTTATTACCGTTCTTATTCCTGATGCTTTCATGCTCGCGCTCCAGGGGACTCCTGCTCATGATTCTCGTACCACTCCTCAATCAATCCTTGGACTGAGTCATGGGGTGCGTTTATTGATACCAGTCGTAACTGGACATATTCAAGCTCTTTGCAGGCTGCCATCATTCTAGTCTTTAGTACGAACCTGCTTTCTAGCCATGATTGGTGACTAACGCAGCTTTCTTACCATTCAATCTATGCATGCTACCTATTCTTCCAGCTGTTCTCACGCAGAAGTCACTACCAAGCTCACGGTGAAGAGATTCTTAAGTCAAGGAAATACAGAAAAAATCCATTTACGCTCTGGAAATCCCGTCGTGGCAGGCAAACTGTGGTGCCCCTGTACACAGAATCGCCACTGGTTACCCCGCCCTTGCCCTCGTCCTCTTCTCGGCCACACGTCCATTTTTCTGTGCCGGAGGATAAGACGGGCCATGCTGTTCAGCCAACTTCTGCTCCGGAGTCAAGTCATCTTGTCATACCAACGAATCTTGATGAAGAAATCGAAGAGCCTGAAATGAACGCCCCTGTGTCTCTTGGACTCTTGGTGGTCGTCACCGCAGTAAGTCTGCTGCTTGTACGCCCTCTTGATCAATAACGTGGTTGCTGACCATTTGCGTAGCTCGTAGCCGTTACCGTGGAATTTCTAGTCGACTTCATCGATGGCCTGACTAATACTGGACGTATCAGCAAGCAGTTTGTAGCGATCGTTCTCCTCCCTATTGTCGAAAATACCGCAGAGCACATCACGGGTCACGCTGCGGCGGTGAAGAGACCTGTCAAGGACAGGTTGATGCTCAGTTTAGGTGTTGCAGTTGGTTCTAGTATCGTAAGTCCTCATGCACCCTTTCTGGAACACAATAGCCTTGTTTATCAGCAAATTACACTCTTTATCATTCCGTGCGTCGTTCTCTCCTGCTTTACTGTCAGTCTCATGTACCCTTGACATTTCCCATCAACACAGCTTTATCATCATATTGGGGTGGATACTTGACAAGCCTCTAACCCTTTTATTTGATCCACTCCAGTCGATTGTCACATTCTTTTCAGGTGTGTTGCTCGCCCTCACCTTTTGTCTACCCAGCGATTTGTCATTCATGGCAGTGTATACAGTGTTCATTGTCAACTACACTATGCAAGATGACAAGTCGAATTGGCTTGAAGGGATGGTTCTTATCTGTACGTTGTTTTATTCTCCTTGTTGTCGATATCGAAACGTTTGTTGTTTGCGTATTCACCACGTGTAATAGCCAGGTCTCTACCTCATTCTCTGTGTCACGTTCTGGTATTACCCCGGTACGTCGCTATTTTTTCTGTCGGTGTCACTGCGGTGTGTTCTGACGTGAATGGACATTTCAGGAATTAATCAATTGCCAACTTGTTAGGAGGTTCGCTAAAGCATGTACGTCTCACCCGTCCGAGGATGTGCTCGTCCGCCAATACTCTAATCTACGATATTCTAACGGGTCTCGGATCGATGTGTACCTAGTTTTTCTGGTCTAATTGAAGGACTAAATGTCAGGTTCCAGTATTGAAACATTTGCCAGAAAACCCAAGTAAGGGGGGATGTCGTTGACCGTTGTCTGTGGTTCCGACTTGCACCGACCTGAGCAGTACATGCCCATGTTTCATGTACACGTGCATTTATGTACCCGTCGTAATTGACTGCTTATCTAACTTGCGTACATCTTCAAGGACCCACTTGTAGTTGAACGACTCCTTTTAACGAACGTCCATGGCAGAAATTCATGATCAGTTCGACACTATTTTGATCCTGGATTTCGGATCCCAGGTCTGACCCCCTCTGCCCTTTCTTTACTGACCAAATGCCAACCTCGTGTTCATCCTGCGTCCCCTCTGCAGTACAGCCATCTTATCACGAGGAGATGTCGTGAATTGAATGTCTATGCAGAGCTGATGCCCTGTACGACGTTCCTCAAGGACCTCCATTTCAAGCCCAAAGGTACGCTTGATCGCCTTTGCTCTTCTCACGTCCATGGCCAGAGTTGCTCATTATTCGTGGGATTTATCACAAGGCATCATTCTCTCCGGATCACCCTACTCGGTCTACGATACCGACGCCCCCCATGCCGATCCTGCAATTTTCGATCTCGACGTTCCGATCCTTGGCATATGCTATGGACTACAGGTTCGTTGTTTTGTGCGCAACAACCAGATACCCCAGATGTCTTACGTCGTTTTGCGTCTTCATCCGCGATTTCTCGGATAGGAAATTGCGTGGAATTTGAAAGGTCAGGTTGCAAAGTGTGATCATCGCGAGTACGGCTATGCATCCGTTCAGATTGCCCAGTCTGGCCAAGGCTCGGTTGATGCACTGTTCGAGGGCCTCGGTGACGAGATGCAGGTGGGCATATCTCTCGTTTCGTCGACATGGCATCATGTCGTTGATGCATCGTCGGCATGGGCTTGGCATGTTAGGTCTGGATGTCCCACGGAGATCAACTTCAGAGTCCTCCCAAGGATTTCCATATCATCGGTCGTACACAGACAGCTCCGTTTGCTGCCATCGCTCACGACACGAAACCCATCTATGGCATCCAGTTCCACCCTGAAGTGACTCACAGTCCCAAAGGCAAAGAGGTCATCTCTCGCTTCATTCTCAGCATCTGTACGTGCAGAGCCAATTGGACAATGGTGGGTCTCATATGGGTTTCAAAGTTGTGGAACGTCTGTTGATCCAACTCCACCCTTCCAGGAAGAGTTCATCGGAAAGGAGACCGCACGCATAAGAGATATCTGCGGGTCCAAAGGACGCGTTATTGGTGCAGTCAGCGGTGGCGTTGATAGTACTGTCGCAGCAAAGCTCATGCACGAGGCTATTGGCGATCGGTACGCAACAACTACTGAGTGAAGGCCGGCTGAACCAACTTGCCCAAACCACTAGTTTCCACGCTATCATGGTCGACAACGGTGTTCTCCGTCTCAATGAAGCTGAACAGGTTCACGTGATGCTCAACAAAAATCTCGGTGTCAACCTCACGGTTGTCGATGCATCCGATCTTTTCCTTTCACGCCTTGAGGGTGTAGACGATCCAGAACAGAAACGCAAGATTATCGGCAACACCTTTATCAACGTCTTTGAGGCAGAAGCTGCCAGGATCGAAGCTGCGGCCGAGGAAGAAGAGAAACAAGGGGGTGAGGCAAAAGGTCGGGTGGAATGGCTGTTACAGGGCACGCTCTACCCAGACGTCATCGAGAGTATCAGTTTCAAGGGTCCGAGCGCTACGATCAAGACACACCATAATGTTGGTGGGTTGCTGAAGGATATGAAATTGAAACTCATCGAACCCCTGCGTGAACTGTTCAAGGGTGAGTGGGCGTCGCATTCTCAAAGTGGACATGGAGACACATTGGCTCTTTTACTTGTAGATGAGGTTCGCGTGTTGGGTCGACTGCTGTCCATTCCTGCACCGCTGGTTCAACGTCATCCGTTCCCAGGACCTGGCCTTGCCATCCGAATCCTCGGCCCCGTCACGCGTGAGCAAGTGAAGACCTTGCAACAGGCCGATAACATCTACATCGAAGAGATCCGCAGAGCGAATCTTTACAACCACATCAGCCAGGCATTCGCGGTTCTCCTCCCCGTCAAGGCCGTCGGAGTCATGGGCGACAAACGAACATATGAGCAAGTAAGCCCTCTCTCTCTTCCCGTCGCGCCGTGTCTCTCTGCGGGGTGCCTCTCGCGATACATATTCTGACGTACAATCGAGGTCATTGCGTTGCGTGCGGTGCAAACTGAGGACTTCATGACGGCTGATTGGTGAGTTGGTCCATTATCAGTTGCTGCCTGGTCCCTTGATCGTTGTCTTCTGGCATGTAGGTATGTTTTCCCGGCTGAAGTCTTGAAGCGGATCTCGTCGCGCATTACAAACGAAGTCAAGGGTGTGAACCGCGTCACGTACGACATTTCCTCCAAGCCGCCTGCAACAGTCGAGTGGCTGTGAAACTGACCCTTGGCTGTCGTCATACGACGCCCGGATCATAGAGATGTGTATGAGGGATCACATAGAGCAAGACTAGCGAGCGTCTGCATCACCAATTGGTTTAGTGTTCATCTAGGCTAGATCACAGAGGTAGACTGTGGTCGACGAGAGAATATAGGGTTGGACAAAGTGACGTTATTACTTCAGTATCCACGACACTCGCACGTGATGCATTTCTATTCAAAGCCAACATGCAGCACGCCGTCCAGGGTGGTATGTGCTATTGATAATGGAACGTTGGACATTCAGCCGACCGTCTTTCTTAAAGAGCCACGTCCTCCGAACCCCAATCACGACATCGAGGCCATGAAATCAGCCCAGAGTGCTGCCATTAACTCGAATGAAAAGATTTTCCCGGTTTTCGCCAAGAAACTTGCGTCCAAGGACACCAAGGACTATGTGAACACGGCTCACAAACTCGCTGTCTGGCTGGCTTCGGAGAAGGCTTACTATCCAGCTGCTCGTCCCAAGGTAAGAGGATACCTCACAGCCAGGCACGTCGTACCAATTGTCTGATGCACTAGATTGTCGAGCTTCTCGAGGTGGGATGCTTTGCTTTGGTTCACGGAGTTGATGGTTAATGAGTTCCGTTTCCTTTTGGTGTCAAGATTGCGCTTGTGGCATTCATGGATATGTCCTCGCAGGACACCGTCATTATCGAGCTGGCAAGCAATTTGGGACGGCTTGTTCAAGCAGTCATTCCGTTCAGACACCTGTTCTCCGAGATAGAACTCCAGTGTGCGCTCTTTTTTCAGCCAACTTCCTTCCCCATTTTGATTCACCCTTCTCATAGCAAGACTACAGCGCGTAATTTTCAATACGAAACAGTCCCTTTCCAGAGTAGCCATAGCTACTGCCACCCAGAGTAGTGCGCCGCCCCAAGGCCCCGTCACCGCCAAGTAGGTTCTTCTTTGGCAGTTCCCAATTGTTCAGATTCACACAATGACGTCTGCGCACGGACTGTCAATCCATCAGTGGTTCATCGCCCATATTTGCTTCCTCAAGTCATTCGCAACCTGCAATGCCTCCCGTATCCGGTCCTCAAGAGTCAATGTTACAGACTCGACCTTCCCCTTCCGTACTAAATGCTGTGAGAACGATACCTGATAGTTCTGTTCACGATGCGTCTCAAGCGCGCGATCCTTCTGAGGCACTATCGTTGGACCAAACCCAGCCAAACCCGCCTTTTACTCCCTCTATTGTAAATACCCCGCAGGATACCGTCCCAAATACTTCCAGAGCGATACCTCTGAAGCCTCGGCCAAAGCGTGCACGGAGAGCAGAGCTTCCACAAGAGCTCGTAGCGCGTGATTTTGATTGGTTTAAATCTACACAGAGTGTCACTATAGTGAATGAAGACCGTGGCGCATCGTTGTCATCATCCAGAGATCATGAATCTTCGTCAACATCGACGCCTGACTTGTCTCATAATCCTGGAACGTCACCGTCGTTAAAGAAGAAGTCGGCTCGTATGGTACCGTCTCGTCGCTTACCTCCCCGGATTTCCCTCGATGCTACTCAGGAAATGGGACCTAGTGTGCCTGCTTCTTCGGTGCCCCTGTCAGAACCCCTGGTCGAGAAGGTCGGGTCACTCAAAAGTCCCAATGATGATTCTCTCCAAGTAAACCTGGACGTGCCACAGGCACCGTCGATTGAAAAGATAGACTCCAATGCGCATGGTGTACAGGAAGTTTCGCGGAGGCAATCACCATCCCCAGAGCCACCATCAGTTCCTGTGTCACCAAATCAACCCTCCGCTGAGCAGAAAATATCTCAGACGAACGGCCAATATCCTACTGTCGCTCCATTTCTCGACGGCGAATCTCATGCATCTGTTCATCTGTCTGCACCGGTCCCCGAAACTTTCGAGAGTCATTCGCTAGAACTCGCTAGCCGATTAGCATCGACTCCACCGCAGTCTCCCGAGACGTTACGACTCGCGAATCCAATCCTTCCACCTCTTGTGAATACCGTGGAACCGCCGCTGAACTTGCAGTTCAGAATACCGCTCAATCAGCCTCGACAGTCGGAAGTGGATCCGACCCAACCACGATTTGATGGCGAAATGACCATCATTCACAGCATACAGGGGAAGCCATTTACTCATACCCACATGATCGATATCAACCTGAATGAGAGCACATTTTCCAAGATATCAAAGTGGGTAAACAGGAAACATGAACCATCGTGCGTCACAATTTATTTGGGGCGTTGAGCAAACTTGACGGTGTACTACCGTGCAGCGAAGCCTCTCTAGGGGTCTGCATTTCATTAGCGTGCTATCGCCTCCCGGAACTTTTTGATGGGATGAAGTCCGAGGATGGCAAACATGATATCCAAGGGTTGACATTACGATCGCCATGCTGTTGGCCACGTTCAAACCGGTTGTCTCTCAGCGACAAGGAGAGACGGATTATCATCACCCTCGCTCCCCCGCTCTTCGTACGTGCTTAAGATTTTTTTCATTCTGCGAATTATCACTATCTTACAATACGCCTTTCGTTCGTCGTAGCTGACTCCTGATCAATGCGTCGACATATCATCGCTAATAAAGTTGGGAAGCAACACGCTGGAGATGAGACAAGTGGATGACTTGTCAGAGTATCTAGTTGTCTTGCATGCACATCGTCCGACGCGGGCCCAGTTGGTTCAGTTTGATGTCGTGAAGAATGCAGATCAACATTGGAGACGGTTTCTGGACGTATTGTCGGCCCGGGCTACACCGGGGGACATGGGCCATGCTGCTACTGCCGCTGCAGCAGGAGCAGGCGTTGTCGGGCAAATGTCCGAGCCTAGTGGCACTTTTGGCGCGTAGTTGTGGTGTCGGTGCATGCTGATGCTCGTCGAGGCCGTTCGTCGTATCTTACTGCTTGTTACTGCTACTTATAGCTGATTACAAAACGATGCGGAAAATGCACTTCAAAAACTCGCATGGCTGTGTGAGGACCCTGTGTGCATCTGAGTAGAGTGTAATTGCTAGTGAAAGCTTATCCTGTGTCACACCATGTCATTGCCCTCCCCTACTCATCCCAAGGAGAGGAATTATGCCTTCACTGTTGCTCTGACTGTCTATTCAGTCATGAAAAAAAAAGGCAAAGGGAAAGGTAGTACCACCAAGGAAGAGAAGACTATTAAAATGAAAGAACTTATTTTTGCACTTGCTCTTAACAATTACATTGTTTTTTTACAGAGCATTTTGGAGAAGCATGGTTACAACAGCTACAAGGTGTTATGCTTGGCCTTGGGTAAGGACAAGCATAGCCCTTGAGATGATCCTAAGTCCTAGAGCAAGAGTTGGAGAGCATACCCAAGGGGTTTCTGTACTAGGGCAGAGGGCTTGGAGGGTGCTGAGGGGTTTCTTAGGGGCTGGGGGGCTTAGGGAACCCTGGAAGCAACCAAGCAAACTATGTTGCAAGGTTACTATGCTAACACAAGGGAGAACTAAGCTAAGGAGACATATAGTAAAGTGCCTGCTTTATATAAGTCTCTGAATATGCACAGACCATGATTGAGGGCTGGTGTGGGAAAAAATGATGCTACAGTAGTGAATGGGAAACCACCTGTCAAGGCAGAATGGGTGTCTGCTATCTAGGTGAAATGGTAACTGTAGAAGAAGTAAAAGTGTCAATCAAAAGAAAGCATGCTGTGTGTGGAAGAGAAGTTCAGAAGTAGAAGCACAGCTATGACAATTGTGAGAAGGAATAGATTGACATGAGAGATTGGCTCAGTGATCTGAGTGTGAAAAGAGGGAAAGAAAGAGAGAAGTGTACTGGTGTAGTGTAAAGAAAGGGAGAAATTATAACATTACCCCCCTACTAGACTGAGAGCTATGTTGGAATACTATGAAGAATCTAACTCAGTCATTGCACAGATGCAATGGACTCATATATATTCACCTATGAAGAATCTAACTAAGTACAAGTTAGAGCAAGTAGGTAATAAATGAGTACAGTATATTCTCACCTCAGTCATTGCACAGATGCAATGGACTGAGGTGATCAGTACCACAATCAGTCTTATATATGAAAGAGAAAATAGAGTGGTACATCAGGATATATGTATCACATGACTGTCTGTCAATCAGCAGCTAAAGTAATGAGAAAAGAAAAGAGGGTCCACAATAAATTGCAATGGAAACATCCCTGCATGTTGCCTGTTTCACCTGTGAATGTGCTTGTCAATCTCTAACAAGCTACCCAGTGAATCATCTTTATTGGCAAGTGGATTCCTAGAAGGAGGTATACTGCCCTATAGGGGACCCTGTGATGTTGGCAATGGCTTCATTGTCCATGAAGTGGTCTCTGTAATCTATGATCTCCTCATGGGAAGATTCTCTTCTGGTGGGGGCTGGTGAGGCCAAGGAGTGGTTAGGCTGCAGGCAGATATGGTGGTTTGGGTTTGAAGAAGGAACAGAAGTGGGTATAGAAGCAGGATTTTGTGGGAAATAGCACTTGATTGAGAGGTGCGCATGACTAGTAGAACCAACTCAGTCATGCACTCAACAACAGACTATATATATTCACCTAGTAGAACCAACTATGTACAAGTTAGCTATGAGTATATAGGAATATCAAGTAATGAGTATCTCATCTCAGTCATGTGCTTGACAACAGACTGAGATGCTTTGAGTATGAAAAGCATCTTATATATGAAAGTAAATAAATACTAACTAAAGGGGATATTAGGGGCTGGCAGAGCTTCTGATACACTGTAAAACAGAAAAACTCCTTGGTATGAACAAGGAGAGTCAGTAGAAAGGGGTGAAGGGAATGATAGGCTCATTCCAAAGGGATTCAAGAAGAGAGGGAAAAGAAGGGTATGACTCTGAACTTATGATTCCCTTAAATAGGTGATACTGGATGTCTACTCCTAAGCTCTATAGGCAGTAGGTCCAAGTGTGAAATGTCCGGTTGTTAATACGATGAGAACTGAATGTCTGGACATATGGATTGATGCTAGAAACTGGAAATGGTGGTATTGGGCGCAGATCTGACTTCTTTGTGATTTTGGCGAGGGAGAAAAAACTTTCATCTTGAGTGTATGTACACCTGTTTATAGTCCAGGCACACCCAGGACTTATGTAAGTAGTGTGAGGACCAATGTAACAGTTACAAAAGGGGTCTGAAGACAAACTGGGTGAAAAAGAGTGTATAGGATGTGTCAAAGGGGTAAAAGTGTAGAAAATGTTGAAATAAGCAAAATGTAAGAGGTCTGGACATATGTGTAAGGTATCTGGATGTATCTTGTAGCATCCAGAGTGCATACAGTACCATAGAAGTCAAGATGAATAATGGGGTCACTTACCGAAAGATCTAATCAATGTGGGACATCTTGAGGACATGGACATTAGGACCTGAATGCATAGTGCAGCTCTGGACATGTACTGGGTGTACTACAGTGAAATGGGAGAAGAAGGAGGAGACCTGGACTAGGGACAGTGGTGAGGAAATAGGCCTTTACCACTGTAAGAAACATTGGTTCCTTACAATGCAAAACACAGCAATAAGAGAAACAGTGAATATGTGATGAAGGCAGTGAAATGGTCCATATGATGTCCAATATGCGAGCAATGGTGGTGCATTGAGTCATATGAGCACCAGTAGTCACTTGGACCAGTTGTGGCTGTGGCTGTGTGCATGCTTGCTAATTCCAACACTCCCCCTCAAGCTGTGCACAGTCTGAACTAGCAGTGCAAAATTCTGGCCTTCAATAGAAGTAATATCACCATTCAGTAACCTGGCAAACAATACTGGTATCTTTGGTGCTTGCACAATATTGATGATCTCTTTAAGTTGAGATTTAATTCATCCTTGGTGATGTGGTGGACTGACATCCTTGATAAGTTATCCACAGTTGTGTAGAGGTGGCTTGAATAGTCTAGGTGCATTCCTTGTTTCATACATATGCCATTCATGCTGACATTCTGATGCATTCTATGGGTCCTTAGGTCACTCCTGCAGGTCCTCAGCATTGTTAGGCAGTGCCTTTGCATGCACATCATGTCTGGAAAGTCTGACACAAAAAATCAGATGCCTGGTCTGCTCCCCCTCAAGCTCAACACTCTGGGTTTCAACCTGTCATTGCATGGGGTTGTCAGGTGGTAGTAATGGCTCGTAGGGATCTCCTGATGCATCACCTTTGCCTTTTGAGATGCACTAATCACTTTTTTCAGCCTTTGTCCCCAATTACCTCTGCTCAAGCATGACTATCCTTTCTTCTTCAATTAGTGTGCTGCAACATGTCCTTGGGTCCTTCCCATTGGCCTGCACATTCCCATGTGCTCCTTTGGCTTCTTCATCATTGTTTGCATTTGTGCAACTGAGCATGATGCTCTTGTCTGATCCAATGTTTTTGTTACAATTTTCCTCTCTCCTTATGTTCTTCTATGCTACTTAACTACAGACACTAAGCTGGTAGATGCTACCTCATCTATCAGAAACCACTATGCGTTCATCTTGGTCTTCTCTCTCAATGCTGACCCTATATCCTTCACCTCATTTTCCCTGAACAGTGTTTCCCCTTCTACTCTTCTACTCCATATGCCATGCAGGCTGTCTTGGTCAGCATTTCTTATTGTACCTGTCATGAATGGTGCTTTGTCTTCTGATCTTCTCTTCCATGCACTGCATGGCTTTTCTTTTGTCTGTTGCTCTTCTCTGATATGAGCTATTGGTTACCTTTTGTTTGGGCCTTTCCACACCAGCCCTATAGCCTGGTCCATGCACAGACCTAGTCATATTTGTACCAGTAGTCACTACCTTAGCTACCTAGCTTTCATCTCCCTTGTACTACCTTGTACATGGTATCCTCAGCAATATAGTTGCTATCTCTTTGTCACCTGTCCCCTGCATGCCTCAGTCCTCACAACTAGGCAATATCTATGGAAGATAGCATTGTGCTACACTCTTTCACTTATCTTCATTTGACACCTCACATCCTCACTTTGTCTCAAGGGCTGCATGCTGTCTTGCCCAAGGCAACATGTAACAAAAGATGAAAGCTTTTAACAAACACATCTAGTACTAACTAGTATGCACTCACAACCACCACATCACAACCACCAAGATCCACTGTAAACCCCTGATGGTTGCCATGCACCACTTGTGCCCAGAACCACTTGCAATTCTCTGAAGAAGAAGAAGCTTCTTCTCCTAACATAGAGTTCAATTCAGACATCATCCTGTTCAATCCAGCAGCTGACCAATTAGCCACCCAGCTTAGCAATGCCCTTAGTGCCCAAGCTTCCATTTCATGAAGCCCCACACCCCCATTACCACCTACATTACCTTGAGTTCTCCCATTTTCCCCCAGTACCACCTCCTTTGTCATACCAAGAATGTCCTCCATCACCAAGCCCATTGAACTTTGACTGGGAACCCCTGAAGCCTTTGATGGGGACTGCTGAAAAGCCATTTCATGGCTCAACATTATAATGTTCTACCTCATCATAAATGAGGAAGTTTACAACATCTCTGCAAAGAAAATAGCCTTTGCTCTCTTATTCATGACCAAGGGATCTGCTGCCACCTGGGCAGAGAACTTCAGAATCAAAGCCTTCGACCCAACTATGGAAACCATTGACATGGGGATATACAACAACTTCCTTAAAGCATTTAGGGAAGCTTACCAAAATCAACAAGTTATGGCTGTGTTGCAGAACTGAAGAGTTCTGTCTACACTGCCAACTAAACCCAACAACCCAGTGGATGACCAGGATGAATGGTATGGGGCTGAACCTTGAATGTCAGATAAAAGGAAGGATGCTAGAACAGTGATAGGGAATGTGGATAAAAGAGAGGGCTACATGGCAAGGGAACTTCTATATGAGATCTCCAGGACTACTTTTGCAAGTTCTTGATAACCACTAGACTCTTGCACTAGGGTTCTGTCTTCCTCCTAATACCTAACCCTTAATGGGAAAGGCATAATTGTATATAAGCCTTGGGGTGAGGGTTCCAGCTCTTGGGTAATTGCATAGCTGTTAACCAGGTTGCTATCCTTGAGAATGAGGGCAGTGTCACTGTAGATGCATGGGTCTGTATGATAACCCCAATGCATGTCCCAATAAGGAGCACTATGTCACTCATGGCTTAAATATCTATAGAGTCCTTGGTACTAAATATGATAAGATCCTTCAGCAGTAAGAGCTTCTCAGGATCACAGGTATAACATCTGAAATGTTACGATAATGGTTTTGGTTACATAGTTTTTAATAGTTTTCAGTGGTTTGATGATCTTCCAATGAATGTCTTCTGTTCTTCTCTGTTACTGGGATCTGTACGAGTGCTTGAACAAGTTTGCTAGCTTGGCCATATTTTGGTGGTATGATGATGCTAGAATGATGAATGATGGTACAATAGAGGGGAGGGATAAAGGTTAGCTTTATCTTCAGACATCTCACTCCCAGGGTCTCAATGAAGAGAGGCTAGGCAAATAACATCCCTTACTTGTACTTAGTCACTAGGCCACCTTGGTAGGCAGGGTAGGACATGAGGTAACAAGTGGATTAGGCTGGGGGAACAGCCTGTACTCATAACCCCACTACTTATACATTACAAGATGGTGCACAGATTAAGCTGTGACTAGGGTCTAGGGTATAGCAGGATTAATGCTAGTGAATGATAAGGTAAAGGGTAAGGTCCATGAGGAAAAGGTTAGGCATCTCATATATCAGAATGGAAGAAGTGGATATAAGAATGCAGGAAGTAATGTAAATGGAAGATTGATCACAAGATGTGAAAGATTAAGGAGGGAGATCATGGCAGAGATCCATTTAGGATCTTGCAGGGTCATGATTGAGATGCAATCTCAATTAGTGATCATACCAATCAAAGGGTAAGGGCAGAGATAAAGGAAGAGGAATTGAGATTGGAATGGAAGATGTGATTGGTGATGTCATGAAGAATGAAAGAAGAGTAATGTGATGATGTGAACACTTGACAGGGTAAAGGTGTGACAATGTGAAGGGAATGAGGAAGGTCATGTGATCAGGAAGAGGTCATGAGAAGTACTCATGCAATGCATGCATGCAGTCATAGTACTAAGGATCATACACAATTCGTAACAGGCTGATGCCATCTCTTGGTTGGCAACCACTAGAATAACATATAACTTGAAAAAAAAAGAGTATGACCCCTTCATCCACAAATACAATGCCCTTTTTGCCACCTGCAAGTCTGAAGCCAAGATCACAGAAAACCACATCCTAATCAGCTACTATGCCACCACCATCCCTATTCCGATCATGAGAAGAATCTATGGAATGGAGAAGGTTTCCACCATTATCAAAAAATGGCAAACAAGAGCCACTGCATTTATATCTCAGAATGAACAAGCAAATCACATCACTCAGCAAGCCAACCATTTGAGACAACTACATGTCTTCCAATTAGCTTGCACCTCAACAAAGGACTCCAATGCCATGGATGTTGATGCTGTTAAGATAGGAAAGCTGACTTCAGAAGAACAAAAGAGGTGCATAGAGCAGAAACTTTGCTTTTGATGCTGACAGCTTGGCCATCTAAACTTAAACTATTCTAGGTTTAAGAATGCTACCTTCTCTCCATGAGTGAAGAAGACTTGCATCACCATCTTGAGTATCCCCAACCTTGAGGAGGTCAGTGACAGTGGAGATGAAGATGAGGGAACAGCAGGAGTATGATGGATCCAGGGTTTTTAAAGGAGGGATGACCAATGATGTGAGTTGCTTCCCAAAACTTGTATACTAAAGTAGCTGTCAAACAATTCAAATCACTTTCTATTCTCATTGAGCTACTAGTATCCAAGCATTGAAGCATCCACACCAAAGCCCTCATTGACAGTGGGGTAGAGATCAATTGCCTTGACTGGCACTATGCCAAATAAAACAATGTTCCACTTCAATAACTCAAAAACCCCATTCAAATCAAGAATGTAGATTCTTCCACCAACAAGCAAAAGGAAGCAAAATACTTTGCCCAAATCTACATCAACATCAGAGGACTCCTCCAACTGGTCAAATTCATCATCATACATTGTGGAGAAAACAACATGATACTTGAAAACCCTTGGCTACAAGACATCAATCCCTGAATCAATTGGCAAACTAAAATAATAAAAATTCCCATCTCCACTGACCAATCCAATGCCTACTACTGACGAGCAGCCTGAACCCAGCACCAAACTCCTATCCGAAATGTAAATTTCACAAAGGAACAAACCCTACATCTGTTCAACTACTTGTGGTGTTGATCTTTAGAAAGAGAGGTAGAATATACCATTCAAAAGAAAATCAATGCCATAGGAAGAGTTGTGAAAAGTGGGTAGTGATTTTTGGTATAAACAATGTCCACTGACCTTGCTATTGATGCCCTCAAAAACAAACCAAAGATACTTCTTTCAGACATGTATAGACTCTATTAGGATGTTTTTACTGAATCAACCTCCACTCAGTTACCCCCATCCACAGCCTATAACCATGAAATCAACCTTCAATAGATCTTTAAACCCAAAATAGGCAAAATATACCCCCTTAATATGAAAAAATGGTTGGTAACAGAAAACTTCCTCAATAAAAACCTGGCATTGGGAAAGATTTGTCCATTCAAATTATTACAGGCATCCCTGTTTTTCTTTGTCAAAAAGAAAGATGGCAAACTTCACCCATATCAAGACTACTGATATGTTAATGAACACACCATCTGAGATGCCTATCCACTGCCACTGATCTTTGATCTAATGGACAAACTTAAGGATGCCAGGGTATTCACCAAATTTGATATCAGGTGGGGATATAACAATGTCAGAATCAAGGAAGGCCATCAGTGAAAGGCCACCTTTATCACTTATAAAGGACTCTACAAACCTACAGTCATGTTCTTTGGCCTATCAAACTCTCCTGCCACCTTCCAATATTTTATGAATGACTCCTTTGCTGACTTAATTGCCAAGGAATGGTTGGTCATTTATATGGATGATCTACTCATCTTCTCCTCAGACCAGGAAACCCACAATCAACAAATGAGATGGGTCCTCAATCATATGTGAAAGCTAGACCTTTACCTCAAACTGGAGAAATGTGATTTCAATAAGACTAACATTGACTACCTCAGTATGGTAGTGTGACTGGGCACCATTACCATGAACCCTGTCAAATTGGACAGGATTGCCAAATGGCTCACACCAACCACTGTGAAGGAAGTATGATCATTCTTAGGATTCACTAACTTCTATAGGAAGTTCATCTCAAACTACTCCAATCTTGTCTGGCCTCTCATCAAATTAATCAAGAAAACATGGCAATGAAACTGGTTTATGAACTGTGACCAGATGTTCCATATAATCAAAAAGCTATTCCTCTCCAAACCCATCCTCACCTTCCCTGACATCTCTTGGCCATTTATGATTGCCACTGATGCCTCCCTGGTAACCTCTGGGAGGGTGCTGATGCAGACAGGTGATGATGGGCAACTTCATCCATGTTCCTATATCTCCCAATCCTTCTCCCTAGTGGAGAGGAACTATGGCATCTATGACAAAGAACTCCTGGCCATAATATGGGCTCTTAAAACCTGGTGACACTATATACAAGGAAATGAACACCCCACTATCATGCTTACAGATCACAAGAACCTCACCTACTTCCATGAGGCACAAAAACTCAACTGACAACAGGCATGCTGGCTCCTAGATCTTGCTAACTTTGACTTCTGTCTACAGCACATCCCTGGCTCCCAGCTTTCTGCCCCCAATGCTCTCTCTTGCTATAGTGATCACAGCATGTTCCTGGATAACAACTGTCATGTCACCCTCCTCCCACAGTTGCTCTTTGTTAACCTCATTGACACCACACTCACTCCCCTCCTTCAATCTGCCACCAAATGTGACCCCTTTGCACTAGACCTCCTGCAACGTCTGGACTCCTCCCCTTCTTCTGCACTTCAGTCCCATCTAGCCTTCTTTCAATCTGCAGACGGCCTGCTCACCTACAACAGCTGACTATTTGTCCCACCCAATCTTTGCATACAAATTCTGGAATGGTGCCATGATTATGAGTTGGCCAGTCACCCAGGCTATCAAAAAATGCTGTCCCTTGTCATTCAACACTTCTGGTGGCCTGGCCTCAGCACCTCTGTGTGCTCCTATGTTCATCACTGCACCATCTGCCAGGCCAATAAGGCCAACACTCACCCTACCACCCCTCCTTCCCAGCCCATTCCCTCTTTAGCTTGTTATCTCTTTTAGCAGATCAGTTGTGATCTAATCACTAATCTCCCCATCTCTCAGGGCTTTGATGCTCTTATGGTCATGGTTGATCATGGGTTTACAAAGGGGGTAATTTTATGCCCCACCAACAAGACTGCCTCTGCTGCCCACATTGCTACTCTGTGTTATGAATTGTGTATGATACTTGGTACAATGACTGCAACACATGCGTCGCACGAGTACTCAATTATGACTTTCCCTGATCATGTGACCTTCCTTGTTCCCTTCACATCTTCACACCTTCACCCTGTCATGTTATCACATCTACTATTCTCTTCCTTCACATTGTCACAACATCACCGATTACTCTTTCATTCCTGATCACCTCCCCTTCTTAATCTTTGTCCTCACCCTCTGATTGGTATGATCATTCTCATAAACCTTGCAAGATCCTAGATGGATCTCTGCCACAATTACCCTTCCAGATCTTTCACATCTTGTGATTGATCATCCCCTCTACCCTATTCCTTGCATTTTCATATCCGCTCTTCCATTCTGATATATGAAGTGCCTAATGTTTCCCTCATGGATCCTTCCCTTTAATCTAGTAGTCTAATAGCATTAATGTTGTATACCCTAGACTCACGACATAGCTTGGTCTGTGCTCATTCCTGTAATGTATATAAGGGGTTATGAGTATAGGCTGTTCTCCTAGCCTAATCCACTTGTTACCTTGCATTCTACCCTGTCTACCAAGGTGGCCTAGTGACTAAGTACAAGTAAAGAATGTTATTCACCTAGCCCCTCTTCATTGAGGCCTTAGGAGTGAGACATCTGGAGATAAAGCTAACTCTTATCCTCCCCTTTCATTATTCCATCATTCATCAATCCTAGCTTTACCATACTGCTGAACTATGGCTGAGCTAGCAAGCTTGTTCAAGCACTCATACAGATCCCAGTAACAGAGAAGAACGAAAGACATTTATTGAAAGAATCTTCGACCCAGAAACTATCAAAGATCACATGACATAATCCTCTATCATACCGATTACTAATGTTATACCTGTGACCATGAGAAGCCATCATTGCTGTGATGGTCTTATCATATTGTCTAGCATTCCCAGATATTTAAGCCACAAGTAGCATTGCATCTCTTATTGGAATATACATTGGGATTACAGAACATACCCACGTATCTATGGTGGCACTGCTCTCACTTTCAAGGATGACAACCTGGAGAACAGTTATGTGATTACCCAAGAGCCAAAACCCTCACTCCAAGGCTCATATATGATTATGCTAGTACCATAGGGTATTAGTATTAGGAGGAAGACAGAATCATGTTGCAAGAGTACATTGGTTATCAAGAACTTGCAAAAGTAGTTCTGGAGTTCATATCTAAAGATGTCCCTATCTCAGTCCTCTCCTTTATCTTGTCCCCCTTTCCTTGCTGTCCAGAACTCTTCTATACCAGACATTATCTCAAGGATTCATCATATCATTCCCTGGTTGTCTACCAGGTTGGTTAGGTTTGTGGTTGGGTAGACAAAACTCTTTGATTCCACAACACTTGGATTAGGCTGCTTACTGGCCCATAACCAGAAAAGGCCACATCCCTTATTCGAGAACCACCTTAACAACTTCCTATGGAACTATAAATTATACCTGCATACACCATTGCACTCAAATCTGGATTCACATTGACACTTGTGACATCATATGATAGTGTGGCTGCAGAGCCATTAGAATACTGACTGTTGAGCTCTTTGCTCCAGTTGCTGTGATCTCTGAAATCTAGAGCATGTTCAGTAACAAGTACTTCAATGCTATGACCTTTTCTCCACATACCCTTCAATGATTCCTTTGCAACACTCATTCAATATTTGTGTTATGAATTTGTGTATGAACTTGCATGATACATGGTACAATGATTGCTTGCTTGCATGCATGAGTACTTCTTATGACTCATCCCTGATTACATGACCACATTGTCCCTTCACATCATCACAACTTCACCCTTCATGATGATCACATTCACAGTTATCACCTCTTCACATTCTCCACGACATCACTGATCACATCTTTCATTCTGATTTTAATCCCTCTTCCTTCATCTCCACCTTACCCTTCAATCAGTACAATCACTATCGAGATTGCATCTCGATCACGAACCCTGCAAGATCCTAGATGGATCTCTGCTACAATCCCCTCTCTGATCAGTCACACCTTGTGATTGATCTTCCATTCTACTTTACTCCCTGCATTCATATCTGCTCTTCATCTTCCCACTCCATATGAATGCCTAATGTTTGCCTCATGGACATTACCCTTTACCTTATTGTCCAGTAGCATTAATCACATATACCCTAGACCCTAGTGTACAGCTTGGTCTGTGCACATTCCTGTAACATATAAGTAGTGGGGTTATAAGTAGGGCTGTTCCCCCAGCCTAATCCACTTGTTACCTTGTGTCCTACCCTGCCTACCAAGGTGGCCTAGTGACTAAGTACAAGTAAAGGATGTTATTCGCCTAGCCCTCTTCACTGAGCCCTAGGAGTGAGATGTCTGGAGATAAAGCCAATCCTCCCCTTCTTTCTCCATCATACCATCATCAGTCCCTCTTGATACTGAACCACCAATGCAAGGCCAGAGAGCCAACTCATACTATGTCTAGTTCAGAACCCAGAACATATGAAAGTATGGAAGACATTCATTGAAAGATACTGAACCTATAAAGATCAAACCCATGTGACAAGAAACCCTCATTGTAATGTTCCTCGATGTTATACCTGCAGACTATAGAAGCTCTCACTGCTGATAGTCCTTATCATATTAAGAGATATAGATAACAATAACTTAAGCCACAAGTAGCATTGCATCTCTCATTGAAACATACATTGGGGTTAACCATACCAAACAGACCCACATATCTATGGTGACACTGCCTTCGTTCTCAAGGATGACAACCTGATAACAGTCATGCAAACACCCAAGAGTCGGAACCCTCAACTCAAGGCTTGCACACGATTATGCTAGTACCATAGGGTATTAGTATTAGGAGGAAGACAGAACCTAGTTGCAAGAGTACTAGCATTATCAAGGACTTGCAAGAGTAGTTCTGGAGTTCACTTATGAAGATGTCTCAACTCAGTCCTCTCCTTTATCCCATTCCCTCTTTCCTGCTGTCCAGCACTCTCCTCTTTGGATATTATCTTGTACGGATTCATCATATCATTCCCTGGTTATCTGCCGGGTTGTTGGGTTTGTGGTTGGATAGACAGAACTCTTTGGTTCCACAACAATTTGCCCCTATATTAAAGATCTTTTTCACAAACCGAAGTCACTCCTTTGTTCGAAAAAACTTATCAGAAGATTGGTATCAAACCAAAATGCCTTGCTGAAGCCTAAGGGTATAGAGTACAGACCTAGATGGAATCATGAAAGCAAGCTCTGAAAGAAGTCCAGTTTGAAGATTCATTTCGCACAAGACAAAGTGATACTTCATGTTCTCAAAGACAAAAAAGATAGAATCAATTAAGAGGTTGGTCAACAGAGTCTACGAAACCTTAACAGGCATTAAACATGTCCTTCAAGATGGTCAGGTTAATAAGACTGAATTGCATGCTGTACTAGGCTTTCATTTAAGAACTGCTCACATTGCCACTTAAAAACTCTTCTTTTAGTACACTTACAATCAAGACACATCAAGTGTTTATTCACAGGGTCTTCCAATAAAGCTTGGCCAATGAACTAAAAAGAATGGTACTTTATTCTGTGATAATATCAAGTTTCTTTACAAAGTCTCTACTGCAAGAAGAAGTTCTGGTAACAAGATGGTTAACAATAGTACCTCCTCAAGATTCTCTTTAACTGCATCTCTCCCTTTCTGTTCTCTCATACTCCCTCATCAACATTCCCCCATCAATAACATCATCTATCTGACTCTTCTCATTTTCTTATAGCTTCATTCTAAGTATAACGTAAAACTCATTACAAGCAAGGACTTGAGAAGATGTACAAGACTGATCCAAGAATTTTTCAGAATCAAGATGTGATGAAGCCATACACCCAGTTAGTCGAAGCTGAAAATATCTAACTGTGAAAGGCCTACAGGAAGTTTAGGTTGAAATAGGACTCCAGATGGAATCGTGAATCATAGCTCTCAAAGATCATGGATGAAGATATCAGAAGCCTAGGCACCCCACTAGTATGAATAAGTCAAATTGTGATGAAGAAATCTATTTTGAAGATCTGCTCAAGTTTTTCTTTTTTTGTTAATGTTTAATATGCATAGAACTCAAACATGCAACTCAAGACCAAGGTATTCAATTATTAAAGTCAAAAGATGTCCAATATGATGTTAAACTGTTTTGTTGACTATTGTTTTTGTAAAGATCCTGAAATGATCAAAAACTTATTCAATCCTAGACATGATTTAAAAATGTCTAATCCCCAGTACCTGGATAAGTACAAAAACTGTCATAGACAATTCACACAGTCTCTAAACATGAAAGTTTTCTTCAAGGTCCTTATGGTCTAATCATCTGGTGAACAGTTATTCAGTTTTAATGAAGTGAGGTTGTTGAACCACCTAGTGAAACACTATACTTTTTGAATGACAATCGCAACTTGAGCTTCCAATGCAGACACCGTGCAGGGTCTTGCCACAAAGTCCACACAGACACAGAGATAGTATGATGAGGAGGATAAGAGGAGTAATATCCTTAAAGTCTCAACCTACTAGGAGGTGAATAACCAAGTGGATTAGACTGAGGGGAATCAGTCGCAATACACCCCATATTTATACTACTGTACAATGTGCACGGACCAGGTGACATCATAGATAAAGTGTGAAAAAGAAGAGGCGGAGATTAATGCCATGAGGCATCAAAATGGAAGAGAAGGAAAGAAGCAACAGAGATGAAAAGAAGGCTTCTTTCATAAACAGAGATTAAACAGGCTGTGCCCATGAGACAACCTGCAGGCATGACATCATTGGTCTAGGCCTGATCATGTGATCAGTCATGTGATGAAGATAAGATAAGATCAAGAGATCAAGAGATAAGATAAAGTAAAAGTAAAAAGAAAGTAAAAAGAGTAAAGGAAATGTACGATGTTATAACACTTCCCCCCCCTCAAGACTCATATTCCAGACGAGTCGGAGAGTCAGTGGCCACAGTAAAGTTTTCATAAGAATTGAAGAGAGACGCAAAGTCCACATTTTGAAGACAAATACGACGGGGAGCTGAGGGATTCAACCTGTGAAATTCAGCGATGGCCTCAGGAGCGTTTTGCAAATGAATAGCTGGTTCCCATGTATCGTTAGAAGCGTTCCAACCCCTCCAGTGAACCAAATATTGAAGTTGACTGTTATGCATTCGAGATGCAGACATGAAATCAACTTCATATTCTTCATCACCTTCCTGTGTGACAGTGATTGCATCAGGTTGTAAAACTGGTTGACCAGGCAATGTATCAATAAAAGGTTTGACACGAGAAATGTTGACAACTGGATGAATTCGAAGCTGTTTTGGCAAGTCCAAATGCAAAGCATTTGGCAAGATTTCAAGAATCTTATATGGGCCCAACCATTTTTGTGTCAATTTACGGGCAGAGTAAGGAAGTGTGAGGTTTTCGGTTGATAGCCAAACCTGTTGGCCAATATTTGAAGTAAAGGTTATGGGAGCATGTGGAGCATTCAGCATTTTATTGCGAGTCTCTTCAAGAGCTGCTTTTACTTCTGAATGAGCTTTTGCACATTCAAGACCAAATCCACTGGTAGCAGATTCGAATCCCAACTGCAGGGCATAGTTGCGAGTAATAGAAAAGGGAGTAGTCTTTGTAGCAGTGGAGAGAGAATTGTTGTGATGAAATTGAGCTAACTTGATCCAATCAAGCCATTGCTCTTGTTTCTTAGCTACAAAGGTTTGCAGGTATGCTAGCAGTTCTTGGT